>JAOUZG010031916.1:6332754-6352056 GCA_026289955.1 Argiope argentata | reverse complement strand
ATATATATATAAATATATATATATATATATATATATATATATATATATATATATATATATATATATATATATATAATATAAAATCATTTATCTCGGAAACATGGAATTTAAGGTTTGAGACGGCACGCCCACATATTTTAAATAAAAAATTTACTAAATATAGATTCTAATTTAATTTGATCGCTTAAATGTATATTTATATTAAAAACAAAATAAAACTAATTTGAATTGAAATGAAAACTGGAAATGCAATTCAAACTGATAAGAAGATAAATATTGAATTAATCTTTTGCTTTCAGGAAATAAGAAAGAAAAACACATGGTAGATAATGTCTAATAGAAGGAGAAATGAAAAATAAATTGTATTTTGATCTTAATTTGTGCATATGATTAAAACACCTACGTATATTAAGCACCAACGCAATACGAAAAAAGCGTCATTTTTAATTTTAGCTAAAAGTGGAAATAAGGTACAAATATCCGCAGAAAATAAATCAAAAGTTTAATAGTTTTTTTTTCTTAAAATCAATATCTCAGAAGCCTGAAGAGTAGAAAAAAACATAGTACTTCATTATTATTCTTCAAAAATAAATCCATATATATTTATTCACTATTTTGATACATTTCCAGAAAAGGTTATAACCTTAATAAAAAAACATCTATATAATTCTATATAAGCCTTTATATAATTTTATATAGATACTTAATATGATATTTAAATAATCTTATAAAATGAGTTATAGAGCCAAAAAAATATTGTATGAATAGAATTTTTAAAAAAGCATAACGATGATTTTTAAATGATTTCCAATAAATTGGTTCTAATTTATTAGAAATAATATCTATTTTTTTAAACTAAAAGATGAAAATGTGCATCTAAAAGCAAAGATTTTGAATTTTTATCTCATTAAAAATTAAGTGAAATGTTGACGTTTACCAGCCATAAATTCAAAAATACAAGCATTGAATTTCTAATAAAAAATTACTTTTACATATTTTTAAGGTCTTAAAATTCAAAAAATAATTTTTCAATGATATTAGTTTAATATTCGTGCAAGTTTTAATGCCGACAGTTTTTTTTAAATATTAATTGCCTCATTTTAAACAATAAATTACTTTGTTGTTACTCCTAAGTTCAAACCGTTTTCTTTGGATGATTCACTGTTTAAGAGAATGATCCTTTTACATTGTTGAATGCTATAGAAAAATTATATTTAATATAAGTATAAATTAGCATTCGAATAGAATAGAAAAGTGAATTGTTGACACTACGAAATTTAGATAGATGAATCGTTCAATCACATTTTCAATAACACTACGAAGTCTTCCTAATCTCCATTCAATTAGTTCATTTTCACAATGAACAGAACGCATGTAGAAATTTTAAATGACGGCGTAACTGGGTGGAAATGTGAGGGTATGACAGACATTGTGCTATATTAAAAAAATTAATTATTACATCAAACTATTTATTCTAGGCAGCTAGTCAACTACTGAATTGAAGCTTTGTCACAATAGTTGCAATTTCATAGCAACAGTAACGCACAATACGAGAGAACTGTCATCCTATTATGCAAAATTTCTTTATTTATTTGAAGTATTAATTTTAAAACTAGACACATTTTTTGCCGGCCATTGAACAAGCATATGAAATCTAAACTTCATGTCGGTTTGAGTTTCTGAAGCATTTGTTTACTTGTATGTTCAGTGTTTTGCGTTAAAGTAAGTTCAACTGTTTTATTTTTTTAATCTTTCAGTTATTTTGTTTACTTATTTTTACTCATTTGCTTATTTTACGTAACGTGTTATTCCATTTAATATTCTGAACTTGTGCGTAAATAGATTGCATTTGTATTTAGTTATGGGCTTATTGATCTCTCCCCTCTTTCCTCGATGTTGTATTTAATACTTCCTAATTATAAATTCTACTAAGTGGGAGTTTCTTAAATTAAAAAAATCTACTACGCAAGCCAGTAGGGAAAGAATGATGGATTCTTTTTCATATAAGAATATCTAAAGAGTTAATTTCAGCCGAAATTAGGTTTTGAATATCGCGTTTTAACTCCTAAGATATTGCAGACTCTTTAAACAGAAAAGTTGTTCTTCTTAATGAGTAGCTAATATGGATAATTTAATTTTTTTTTCATTTTAATATTAAGGAGGTCATTATAGCGAAAGGGACATTTCAACCTCCGACCCTTTCTACCCCCTTTGAGTCAAAGGGCCATTTACGAACTCATCAGAGGTTTCTACAATTCCAGCCGGTTTAAATCCAAACGATATTACCAAATTTATTTTGTTCATAAGATAACATCATAAAAAATGTATACGTATAAAAAATATAATTTAACTTAAAAAGCATACTTTTAAACAGTTTTGTAGCCGAAGGGAGGAACTTTGGTAAGTTTAAAACTTCACTTTATTCCATCCTGAAAGGCATAGTTTATGTTCAAAAAGTGAGAACGAACTAACCTCCATTTTCAAGCTATAAAAGAGCAGAAAAAGAGGGAAATATTTTCTTATTTTTTTTCTCATGGTATTTTGACCGGATTTTTTTGTGTCGATTTAGATAAGGGAATTATAGATATGTCTTAAAATAATTCGCTAACCTTGGCAGATTTTTATTCCTTTACTTGGAGCGTTTGAAACCTTTGGAGCATTAAATACATAAAAATGGAGTAATTGGATCAGAAAATAAAGGAACATTTTATAATTAATATGGATTATATTAAAATAAAAATTAGGAAATTAACTAAGATTTAATTTATATTCAGAAATATAATTTAAATTATAAACTATAAACATTTGAGTGAATGGGGGTTTAGGTTCTTGGATCCACGACCAGCCAATAAATGATAACGTGCGAACTAACTGCAGCAGCAATCTTCCTTAAGGAAAGCACATAAAAACTGACACAATATCAAATGTCTGTCTAGAGATGAATATTCCTGTTCAAAATTTGAAAAATAATGTTTTTTAAATACAATTTCGAACTCCTAAATTTTATTACCTATAATTTTAAAAATTTTCTTTGTACTCATAAAATCTTGAAAACATCTTCCCTTTCTACCCGCACCCATCCAAAACTGATCAGAAATGACTTGTGCTCTAGGAAAAGGATATGACGGGGCATTACAGTTGAAGTTTACTCAAAAAGTATTCAGTTTAATATAAAATACTTTCCAAGAAAATCCTTGGGCTTTTTCAAAAGAAGATGAGGCATTATTCAATAACTTTAGTCTCTTTTATCCTTTCTGAAAGTCTGCATAATACAACTGCTCTATATTTTATGATTCTGAATTGTTTTCATTTTGTATTACATTCGAACTTTAAAATTGCGGTAGAAAATTGTGCAATTTTGAGGCTTTTTTTTATTCACTTGACTTTCACGATGCAGTTAAGAGTTAAATGCTTTATTATTATTGTTATTAAAGAAAAAACATTTAAAATCCACATGAGAACTAAGACGCTTTAGAGCCTACATTTTGTACATATGCGTCCAAGTGTATTTGTTGTATGCACATGTGAAACATTAATGCTTATTTCCTTTTTCTTTTCTAAATATTTATTTTTAATTATGCTTATTATAATGTTATTAATATTCTTTTATTTTTCTTATTATTTCTTTCTTGTTAAATACTTAAAATTATAAATATATTTTTAATTTATTATTCCATTTTCATTATAAGTATATTAAAGATTTTAGAATTTTTCTATCTATAAGCTTTTGCTTATTTTCATTTTATAATTTCTCAATCATTCCGTTTATATTTCGTTCTCGTGTTACCACTACCATAAACGCAATAATTAAAATGTTTCCCTTTATATGCATATCTTAAGAACTGTATCATTCAAATACGTAACATTCTTTTTTTATGATCCTTGTAAAAAGAAACTCATCAGCCGTTCGGTAGCCATAATATCGACAGGCAAGTTGGTATGGACAGTATCTTAATAGTAAGAAATATCTCTATAGAAATGGTATTTATGAGATGACTTCTCTCTTCTTAGCAGCAAAAGTTGCATTTGAAGCATTTGTATATAAATGACAAATATTTCTTTCGAAGGCAGATGAATCTTTTGATACATGATTTTCTTTCATCTTTTCCTATACTGAATTGTTACATGTATTGATCATGTCTGAATGTCTTACATTCGTTGAGCATTCTTTGTCATATTTATTAACGTTGGGATGCTTTGATTATGCTTATAAATGTATTTTTGTTTATTACGATGGTTTCTTTATGTACACATTAATTTGTAAGATGCTTCAGCATTTCATTCTTTATCATAGTAGCAAAAAAATATTTATACATTTATAAAATATTTAAATATCTTTTCATAGCTAAATGCATTTAAGCTGAGCAAAAGTATTGATATTTACGTATTAGACCGGCGACGAAAACGAAACCTGCAAAATGGCGGACGACAGTTAAGATTTGAACAGTTTTTAAAATAATGGCTGTTTAGTCACTCATTGGCGGTGCCTTCAAATTTGGCGATAAAGATCGACGGTCTAATACTTAAGTACCAAAGTTTTCATGAAATAACTTCCATTTTTTTTTTTTACTTTACCGTAGAATGAAGGAAAAATTTTCTTCTTATTGCTCATTTAAAATAAATAAGATACATTCATGGATTTAAGAAAGTACTTAGGATCATAGGTCTTTAAATTATATCAAATTCTCCAATGATCAATTACCATGTTTAGACACTCCATTTGTTTCTTTATCAAATAAACAAAACGCATGAGTTTATCTATTATTTAACAAGAAAGAAACTTTATAAATCGGTTTCTTACCAAAAATGCAACATTTGCACAAATTCAGATCTCTAATATTTCTTGTATATATTTCTCAATTTAATCTTATTTTGTATTTACCGTAACGTATATCCCTAAATTTAAACATAATTGAACCCCACCTATAAAACAAAAAAAAAAGATTCTCAGCACAAATAACTACTTACTTCATATGAGACAAATATAAACCATTAAGGGTAATTATCTATAATAACTTTCTCTTAGAATACATTTGAAATTTTGCTTGTTCTATACTAAAAAGGCTTTTAAATTTCGGAGAAGCCTTAGAGTACTCCTGAGGAATTTGTAACAATAGCACAATTTTCTCTGAAATATTCACTGCTCTACTTCTTTTTCACTAGGGATTTCCTTTTCAACAACAGTAGAAATTTAATACTGTATATTTACACTCATTTATTTATATCAAACAGAACTGAAATATATTCTAACATGATTTCTATATTTTATCTTACCTTGTCTTCTAAACATAGTCTTCAGGCATAACAAATTAGATACAGGCTTGACGATGTTTTATATAATTCATTTTTTAAATAGAAAATTGCAAAAAAAGAAGCATAAGTTTAAACATGGTGAGTCATTTTTGATGTATATTATCCATTTAAGGGACGGATACTGAATCTATTTTCTGGATATATGTACGGTCTTCTTTCAGAGGATTCTGAAGTGTCTCCCGGATGCAAATACAAAACAATATTCTTCAAATTTCCTTGGTGCTGCAGTCACAAAAAAAGCAACCGTAAAAGAGACCTATGAAAGAGAACTATGAGAGCAATATATGGTATAAGTTAAGGAAGTTTCTAAAAGAAAATCATTTTATATTATGAAAATATTTTTTGCTGGCATTGAGAAAGTTACGACTAAAAAAAAAACTCGAAAAATCCCCTTTTCTATATAAAAAAATATATACACTGTCATAAAATATTTCAGGAAACATTTCGATAAGCTTTTGAAAAAGGATTCTATTTCTAAAAATAGGATAATACTCTTATGTAAAGTTTAATGCAAAGTCTGTTTGCCTCATAGATTATATGAAATAGATCTTTTTTCAAAGCTAGCGCAATGGAAGAAGAGAGCACTTATTGCTCGAGTTCCAAATCATAAAAATATAAATCATTTTGTCAAGATAATAAAGCATATAAGTTCCCCATACGTACAAGATTATTTCTGCATTATTTTTTTTTCAAAAACGTAAATGAAGCTTATCACCCTGTTACTGTTACACTGTAAGTTTCTTAGTACTGCAACTCTTTATTACTCTTAATTTAAATTGTTGGGTAAGAACTTTGGCCCAATACTGACTCAACATGTTCCAATTTAGTTTTTTTCTTCTTTTTCAATCCTTACTATTAATTCACACTTTTCATATATACGTTTGTTGCGCAATCAATCAAGTAAAAACGGTGAAAAAGAACTGCAGTGAACTGAGTATTGTAATAATATAGGCAGGTCGGTGGTATTGGTGTATTCTGATTCTTTTTAACTAAACATTCGTGTGTTGTGTTGTGTTTTTAGTGTTCCTGTTTTGTGTTTGTGTCAAATAAAGTGTTTTACAAAATATGACTGATTGAACTTATTCAAAATGCTAGAGAAGCGGGTAGCTGCTACGAATTCTTTACCTAACATAGTTGAGTCCACGGCAGGATTGGCACTTTGAAACGAAACTGCGGAAACGAGCCATTTTTGAAGCAAAATATGCAAGCCCTGAAGACACAACGAAAGGTTTTAAGAACCGCTTTTACCCTTTATGCAACGAACATTGAAAATAAACTTGAAAACGAAACTGTTGGGGTAAGAGAATTTTCCTTGTTGCAAGGGCAATTAAAGGATAAATTTCAAAGATTAGAAGAATGTCAGCAGTTAATAGCTAAGAATTTACTACAGGGTGAAGAGGATGAATCTTTATTTGAAACTGACTTTGTAGAAGCTGAGAAATATCGTGATCGCTTTTTAGAAATAATGTCTCGTTTAAATTTGAAATTGAACGAGAAAGCCCTTCCAATAAACCAGCCACCTAAGAGAAACTTCAAATTACCGCAACTCGAACTAAAGAAGTTCAATTGAGATGCTCGGGATTATTTGGCCTTTTGGAGCCAGTTTCAAAAAATCCATGAAGATCCAGGTATTCCGAATGAAGATAAGATGCAGTATCTTACCCAAGTTGTTGAAGAAGGTTCGAAGGCAGAACGACTGGTGCAGAGTTTTCCAGCAACAGCATCGAATTATCCCAAAGCTATACAGCAATTGCAGGAACGATTTGGGAGAGATGATTTATTAGTGCAAATCTATGTACGAGACCTGCTATCCATGGTAATGAAGAAAGCTACAACTGGACGGATGAAGATAAGTGTGCCTATCCTTTATGATGAGCTGGAAGGAAAGTTAAGAGCACTGGTAATCTTGGGAACGACACATTAGAAATATGGAGATTTCTTAACACCACTGGTGGAGAGCTGTTTGACGGAGGAAGTGCTGATTGCATGGGAGAGAAGTAGGAGTAACGAAGGTGAAACCAAATGCTCCAGATCTTTAAACGACTTAGTAGCTTTTCTTCAGAAGGAAGTAAGAAGCGAATGAAATGATGCTTCTAGCGCGAAGTGGATTTGAAAATAAACAGTGTCGAAGGAAAGACATTTCCACTGTGCCGGAAAAACAAACTGCTACATCCACTGCGGCTGCTGTGGTCAGTTTAAGCTGTCCGGATAAGAGAAAATTGAACTGTATTTTTTGTAATGGAAGCCACCCTAGTTTTAAATGTTTTGATGCAAGAAAAATGACTCATCAAGAAAGAATTTCTATTTTGTCAAAGAAAGGTGCATGTTTTATTTGTTTAAATAAGTCTGGTCATATTTCGAAATTTTGTGATAAAAATCTTGTATAAAATGTAAATTTTGTTCTGACCCCCATTATGAAATTATGTGTAAAATGTATAATTCTAAAAATGTTCAGAATAATATGGATGCTATTAATCATAATTCTAGTTCAGAGGTGGCTCTTTCAAACGCTGGCAGAGGTAGGACGGTTTATTTACAAACCCTTGAGGTCATTATGCGTATTCCTCTCATTTTTGATTCAGGTTCAATGAGTAATGGATCCAACTCAATCGCTTTGCAGGAAGAAAGCGCATGGTGAATATTTAAATGATTTTCGTGAGAAATTAACTATTCTACCATGCGGAAGATATGAGGTTCAATTACCTTGGAAATCTGATTCTAGTTATCTCCCAGACAATAAAGAGTTGAGTTGGGTGCGTCATGAGAAAATGGTTAAGCTCATGAAAGATCATGGATTCCTTGTGAGTTTCAAGAGGGTTTTGACGATTGGGAGAAACTGAAAATAATAGAACGTGTCCCAGACAGCGAATTAAAAAATGAAAAATGTCATTATTTACCACATCGTCCCGTGATAAAAATGCAAAGCGAAACCACCAAGATACGCCCTGTTTTTGACGCTTCTGCCTGTGAGAAAGGAAAACCTTCCCCAAACCATTGCTTGTTTAAAGGAATTAATCTTATAGAACTTATCCCTGATGTTATTGATAGATTTAGAACATACCCTATTGGTTTAAGTGGAGACATCGAGAAAGCCTTTTTAATGTTGTTTGTTGCTAACCAAGATAGAGAATTTTTACGATTTTTTACCCCTGTGTTTTTTACGATTTTTTTACCCCTATAGGCACTGTAGAGTCGTTTTTGAGGTATCTCGTAGTCCTTTTCTTTTGAATGCTTCAATTTTATATCTTTTGGATAATCCCCCTCCTGAATTTCATGATATAGTGGAAAAGTTAAAGGGTTCCTTTTATGTTGATAATTGTCTCACAGGAGTAAATGATCATTGTGAACAGGCATCTTTAATAGAGAGGACACAGACTTTGATGTCAAGGGGAGGTTTCAACTTGAGAGGCTGGGTGAGTAATGTGGCAGGTGGATTTATCTCGAAACATTCTGGTGATGCTTTGGTTTTGGGCCTTTTATGGAATTTGGATAGTGATAAATTAAGATGCAGCATTGAATGTGAAGTTCTATCTCGTAAAACTGTAATTTCTAAGAGATTAATATTATCTTTAGTACAAAATTTTTTGATCTAATAGGAATATTATGTGCTGTTACTTTGTCACCCAAAATACTATTAAAGGACACTTGGAAATTAAAATTTGCATGGGATGTTGAATTGCCACCTGATATATCTAAGAAATTTTTTAAATGGGCGAATGAATTGCATTTATTGAAATAAATTCTGCCCCGAGGCAAGCCTTTTAACGAGGGTTCTGAATTGCATGTTTTTGTTGATGCAAGCCGGGTTGCTTATTCTGCATGTGTTTTTGTCAGAACTGTGCTAGGAGCAGAAACTAGTGTCTCTCTTGTTCGTGTTATTAAGGAGTTATTGCGACGTACTTTAGGAAATTCTATATTGTCTTTTGAAGAACTTGAAACTGTTATTTGTGGATGTGAATCTGTTATTAATTCTAGACTTTTGACTTATATTTCAGAAGAGTCACGGGAATTGGTACCTCTCACTCCTTCCATGTTCCTAATCGAAAACCGTTGTTCGGATGTTACGGATTTTGAGGAGATTGATCAAAGTCATTTTCAAAGAATTAGATTTCGTTCAAAACTTTTGAATGATTTGAAGCAACGCTTTAGACGTGAATATCTTAGCCAATTAGTTCAACGGAACAAAGACAAAAATTGTGTCCGAGAACCTCGACTCGGCGAAATCGTTCTGGTTGGCGACGATACAAAGAAACGTTTATTGTGGCCTTTAGCAAAAATCACTGAGCTGATTCCAGGAAAAGAAGGTGAGGTAGGAAGGTTAGTGTACAGACCCAAAAGGGCTGCATAGTACGTCCGATCCAACGCCTATTTCCTCTGGAAATTCAGTCGAATGATTCTCAAATGAATATGGAACAAGGTGAGGGGTCTGATTCTTGTGTCGAAAATCCAAATTTGGAAACTGATACTTTATCTGCTGATGCAATTGTAAAGAAATACACCCGATCTGGAAGATGTATTAAAAAACCTGAAATCTTAGGTCTTTAAAATTGTGTGAGTTATAGGTTTGAGTGTTTCATCGACTTTCAAAAGGGGAAGAATGTTGCTCAATTCAATCAAGTAAAAACGGTGTAAAGGAACTGCAGTGAACTGAGTATTGTAATAATATAAGCAGGTCGGTGGTATTGGTGTATTCTGATTTTTTTAACTAAACATTCGTGTGTTGTGTTGTGTTTTTAGTGTTCCTGTTTTGTGTTTGTGTCAAATAAAGTGTTTTACAAAATATGTCTGATTGAACTTATTCAAAGTGCTAGAGCAGCGGATAGCTGCTACGAATTCTTTACCTAACAACGTTTATATATATTGATCTATTTTTCAATCGTTAATAAATACTTTTTATGCAGCCACTCATAGCCAAATAACTTTTTAAAACTTGGAATGGATGGTATTTGATGTTTATACAGGTTTTTCAAATAATAATTCATTAGTTAAATGCAATTAATTTTTAATTGGTAACATCACTTCTGGTTATTTTCGATTATTGCTCAAAACTATCGGATAATAGTTTCTCGCCATTTTAGTACTCTTTACAGATATTGAAGATACAGGTTCAAAGGAATTCTCTCCAGAATATTTCTGACATCTACAAATTATCATGTTTTAAAATCCGAACTTTCTTCTTTTTATATTTAACAAAATATTCAAATTTTATGTAGTTCTGACTGATTACTATACAATCTGACACGGTTTTGAAGAAATTAAAATGATTTGAAAGTAGGGGAAATGATTTGTAGGGAATGATTTGAACGTAGTGATTCTTGAACACATTTGATTAAAAATCCAATACACAACTGTAATTCTGATGAAAAGATCCATTAATTTTTTTTTTGAATTTACTGCTCTTCAATAAATTTCAATTCTGATGTTGTACTTTAATAAAATTATTCAATTTTTATTTCAAGGGATTATGCAGTTTGCCCTTCATTATTAAAGTTGGATTTTTAATCCTAATGGCAGTATGTAAACTTTATATAAGTTTTTTTTTTTTTTAAATTTTCATGATTCTTCTATACATTAATTTTTATAGTGCATTCAAAGATATATCATATGGAAAAATCGATCGTTTCTTATAAGTAAAGTGAAAAATATGTGTAATCCTAACAGAAAGATGATTAATATTTTTTTTAATTATTTTATTAAATTTTAATAAAAATAGATTCTTACCGTCTTGTGATGTAAAGTCTGGAAAGAAGGCCAACTTTTTATATCGGAAAAAGTTCAATTTCTTAAATAGGGGAAGACCACTATCGTAGTGATTATTACGCTATTAACCTTAAGATAAGGGTATGTTTACAAAACATGAGTTATTTTAATGAAAAAAATGTTTAATGGTATATGCTGTTTTAATTTTTTTTTATAATTATAAGATTTTTTAATTGTAAATAATTTCACACTTTGAGGCCAAACGGTACCATTTAAGTTCATCTAAACTCGAAAGACTTTTCTGATTTAATTTTTAATTTATTCTGATTTTTCGATCAGTTTAAATAGATACATGAATTACATTAATACCATAACAAATAATTGTATATGTTACTGGAAATGTAATGAGATGGTTATGTCTAATTACCTTTGATTATACATAATCATTGCATTAATCACATTTTTCGTAACATATACAATGTTATATGCATAAAGATACAAAATATTCCGAAACGCACTCCATAGCGGTAAACTATCGTGCAGTCTCATTTCCTTTGGAATAAATTCCGAAAAACTTTATCATATTTTCCTCTTTATTTAATTGATTCACTGAATGTTATTCGCAATAATAGATAGAAAGGCATTATGAAAAGGAAAGTTAGTCCAACAAACGATGCTGTAATTGAGATATATCGTGTTTTTATTAATGTTTCATGGAATCACGAAAAAGATAAAGACTCTTATTAATGCATGAATATGGACTCAGTAAATAAAAAAGAAATAAAAGAAGCTTTCGTTTTCCTCAGTTTCTTTTTTATGTATTATTTCGGATAATAGGACAATGGGACTAATAAGTCAAGTATTCAGAATAATACTTATTGAGTAAAAGCAATTTCATTTCTGTATTTATATTGTTATGCGAGAAAATAGTCACAAAGTTGCAACGGCTTAAGTGTTTTCGGATACATTGTCGTTTTATATGACAATATACATTAGCAAATACTATCCACAAAATGAATAAAGATTTGTGAGAAAAAAACACATCAAAGAAGATAGGAAACATGCTTTACATAATTTGACACTTATACAATAATTGCTTACAAAAAAAAACGACTTTGCAAAATTCTAAATCTTTACTCTTCAATTCTTTGCAGCATTCATAACAGGAATTATTGCTCCACAATCTTATAAGCTGAAATCAAATAATTGTAGAATGCTATAAATTCAAAAAAAATATTTCCAAAAATCTATAAAAAATGTAACATTTTTCTACAGATCCTTCACTGAATCAGTGGAATAGCATATTCCTGAAATAAAATTTCAATTTAATTAGATATTAAAAAGCCAAAAACATTTAAAACATTAACGGTCTTGAAAATAAGCAATCAAACAAAATGCAAAAAAACTTTTCTTCCAATTATTAGTAGAATTTATGTAGGAAATTTAATTTGCACCATCTTAAAATTTAAGAAAATGTTTCAATGATATCAATTTAATTTTATTAATAATAAAATAAAATTGATATCATCGGAAATCTCTATTAAAAATCTTTTTTAAAAATAAATAAAGTCGTTTCATGCTTTAAGTTGTGTGCTTATTTCAAAGCGGTTTTGCCACAGCATTCTGTCTATATATTCTTAAGGTTACTTTTACACTTGCCTTAATTCAGAGAATTTTTAATAATATCATAAGGATTAAGTTATCGAGCCGTGAACATCATGCCATTGTTTCCTAGTTTGGAGATTCAAATTACATTTTTAAATTTTTTATTCCAAATTTTTTTTGTAATTAACATTTTTCTCCAACTTAACAGAGATAAATCAACGTGGCCAAATGTCATTAAACCTTTATTCACAAAAATAAAATTTATATCATAGAAAAGGGAACTCTTTTTGAGATTTTGTATGAAACTTTCCCTATATTTATTTCCTATTTACCAAAATTCATATAAGAAAAATATACGAATGGCGTATTCAGAATATCTATTTTATCACTATCAGTATCTATCACTATTCATTTATTAAATTAAAAATTATAAATTTAAATATCGGTTTCAAAAATCGGAAATCATGAAATGGTGACTCTTCATAAATTTTTTTTAAAATAAAAGTTGTAAAAACAATCAAAGAGAGCCATATTTGTCATAGATCTTTTATATATTTGCCATTTCTTTCGATAGGCTGAAATAAACATAAGAAATTAGGTTTCATATTTAAAAAAAATTATTCTATATTTTAATAAATTGTTAATTGAAATTTGAATTGGATGCTTATCTAATTTTTTTTTGTTATAAAAATATTTTAGAAGATTTTAAAAAAAAATTTGAAATGAAAATATATTGTTATAAAAACAAGATTAATAATTGTATAAATGGTTAATTAAATTTAAAATAATGAATGGGGAATTTAATTACAATTGTTTCACACAAAAAATCTTTTCATTAAAAATATATATAGGATATATAGTAAATGTAAAATATTTGCATAAAAGAAACTACCAAATAATATTTCCAAGTAACTGAAGCATTTTGTATCTTTTAACAACTTTAAAAATTTCAAATACTTTTTCTTTCTTTTTTGTAATACTATCGTGTTTCGATGCTTTCCAGGATTTATCTGCAAGCGTTTGCCAAAGACGATAAAAAAATTTCGATATCTAAAATCTAGTTCAATCTCATTTTTCCAGATCGAATTACTCAGTATCACTGATATAGCAAGTTACACATTGATTTTTGCTCAGTTTTCCATCGATATTTCGCTCTTTTGTGGTCTTTTTCGGTTATGCAGGATCATTTTTTTTCGTTCAATAATAGAACATGTTTGAAAACCCTTTCAACTCTGAAAATGTAGAAAGACAAATTTGTAACATAATCGAAAAGAATACTCAAAAGCATCAGAAATATTTAAATGCGAAAGATTATCTAATTTCTGAATTTACATCTATTTCTTGAATGTTGTAATATATTTTAAGCAAGGACAAGATTGTGATTTTTTTATTATAATTCTCTGGATTTAGTTTATTCTTTAAGATGAAGCTTTAAAACAATTTGTTGGCATTTATAATTATCCGACAGTAAGAATCATTTTAATTCAATGCACTGTAATGGAGAATTGAACTGTTCTTTTACTAAGTGAATAATTTATTTTTATCAAAGAATTAAAAAAAGCAAATTAGCTATATCACATAAAATTTTGCAAAAAAAATCATGATGCTTTTTGAAAGGCTTTAAATCTGATATATTATACTTTAAAGAGAAGGCACCAAAGGCTTAAGAAAACACCAAAAACATTACATTTATTGCATAGAAATTATTTGATAAAAATGTTAAAGGTAAAATACAAATATTCCTTCATAAAAATGTAAATAAAATCGTGTTTCAGAAACCCTTTAAGACTATCATAGATTAATTGGTTGCATTCAAAAATCACAATTAATGTAAATACAACTTCTATTTTTTTTCTGTACAACTTAAAACAGAAAGTTATATTTACAAATAAATCAAGTCCAATCGATAAATTTGATGTAATTACGGATACCAAAGAAGTAATATAATGCAAAAAACAGTCCCTGCAACTCTTATTCCTAATTACTGGTATTTTGAACTATTTCTATTTTACATGAAAACTGACCTCAAAATATGTTATTAAAGGCTGATTTTTCCTACAACATACTATTTTTTATGTGAAAAAGCCTCAAAGACCTAAATTATATGCACTCTTTATAAGAAAAAAAAGTTATAGATATCGCCAGGCTCAACAGCAGTATTACTTCCTTTAAACTTCTTATTAATGTTCATTTTAAGAAAGATATTAAATAATATTAAATATCTATTAATTAAAAATCTTAAATAATAGATATTAAATATTATCAAAATATTAAATAATAAAGATACTCTAATCTCCCAGTTTTCTTTGCACAGCCCTTAGATTCAACAACCAGAAATATTTCACCATTTTTATTTACTAATTAACATATTAAAGGTATGAGATGCTAATCAGCCAGAATTCTCGAAGTTTATTGTGATATTATAAGAATTTTCTTTATAACAATTGTAAGAAAAGTTAAATTAATTATTAATATGACGAGGAGATGATAGTTGAAAGCACCTACGATATCATAAATTTGCATATTTTAACACTGTGTCACCATTTTCAATAACAGTGACATTAAGGAAATCGTAGTTAATTTTTAACTTCTATTCAAATTTTAGACTGAATAATATCTTCATTGTTACTCTCGTAATGTGCATAGATATCACTCGTTTTCAAAATCTCAAATTCTTGTACAATGTTTGGTTTTAGCATTATATACTTGTGAATGTGTTCTTCGCTGCATAAGTAATGAAATCTTAATTCATTGTACGGCTTCTTAAGTGATTTTTAACGATTCCTCCACTCTTTATGATGCTAAAATAGTGATGTAGTTAAATTTGAGATGACTGAGTTTCTAGTTTATCTGTAATTATTTTATGTCTACATGTCTAGTGTCCTGATATTACATCATAAATCAACTCACAAAAGAATGTCATAATCATATTTTAGATTATCATGGATCTAATTAGTAAAGTTTTGTTTTATTCATGATTATTGGCGCAAAAACTATCCTTGGTATTACTATGCCAAACTTCATTTTGTATTTATTTAAACTTTAGTTCCATTAATATTTAAAAGAAATGAAAAAAAATGTTAAAATGATCAAATATTAAACTCAGTTACTATCAATAAACATGGTAAAAGTGAAGAGTTTTAATTAATTTATAGAAAAAAATCAAAAATCTTTCAAAAATGAAAAATATTGCTTCTTTGGGATGTGGCTAACAAGTGTTAAAAGAGTATAACTGAATCGAAACGTTTGATAATTTAAAAAATAGACTATACGCTAGAACGTAGAAAAGGGATAGAGGAATAAAACAATGAGAGTACTTTAAAGGAATATTTTATCTCATTAACACATAATGATCTAATTAGTAATAGTCCATGTCAAATGATTTGATTGGTGCCAATTTCATCATCTTTACATCTACCAATGTTAAGTGGAAGAATATTTATTGTTCCGTTTTTCTTTGTGATACATTACATTACAGATTGATTATAAAGCGTTTTATCATTTTCTGGTGAATGAGAAATTAAAAGAAATGGAATGAATTATTGAATGTAGGTATTTTAAAAATTTTCTGAGACAAATGTCAAAAATAATTTTTCGAATTAAGACAACAATGACAAATTTTTAAAAGTATTAATGACGCTTTTCGAAAAAATGCAGCGTTATTTTTCTAAAACCCGTTCTATACTTTAAAAAATAAGCTTTAGAATGCTCATAGGTAAATCTTCTTTCTTAGAATAGTGTTTTAATTGTTTTCTCTTGTAGTTGTTTTTGCTGTAGGTACCAATAGTATCTGAACTGACGATGTGCCACTAATCAAGCGATCATTTCTGTATTTATAAATGACCGATATATTTGAATAAAGGTTGGATGCAAACTAAATCCACAATCTGCACAATAGATCCATAGTTTTCAATTGTCCTCTTCGTTGCAGGATATTAGGTGTATCAGTTTTTGTATGGGGGATCTTCAGTGTATAATTACTTTTAACTTAATAATTTTTTTAAATCAAAAGAAAAAAGTATTTAATTTCATAGAATCTTTACTTCGAATTCCCATTTTTGTATTTAACATATATTAACTATATTGAGAAATTATACGTTGAAACATTCAAAATTACAGTGTCGGCAAGTACTTATTATTAGTTATTATTATAATTGATTTTTAAATACGTTTTACAATTGTCAAATATGCTTTTTTTCTGGATAATATAGGTATTTATTTTTCAGTATATTCCTTATTTCAACATTACACAGTAATTTAGTCAATTATTGTTGTGGCATCTTATTGTAATACATATTTTTTAGTAGTTGAAATTGTATTGTTTATTCAGCACAACATGACAAAGTATTGCTCTTCCAGAGTAAACTATGAAAAGAGAGCTCATCCTCACCCACCATTCTGCCAATGCAATTCGAGATCACTGTGAATTAGTAAAATTGTGTAAAAGTATGCAGGGAATTCTTGTAAAATATAAAATAATAACATTATTCAGCATTTCTTTTGAAGGATTATTCACCAAAGTATGCTCAAAATGAAACCAAAATAATGAAACAAAACAATCAATCCTCAATTTTAATAAGACTAATCTTATTTAAAATACTTTATTTACATCTTGATTTCACTGCTAGATAGTTCTATCGGGAATCCTTCTCCGAAACAACTTCACATCTTAATGTCGTTTAAAAATGGGTTCGAATTTTGAGAGCCCTATTTTAATCATCAACCTGGAAGGAAGAGGTAAAAAGTACTTTAATGTAACACATATTAATAGTCAAAATTATGCTCATTTAGATTTGATATCGAAGTCTCAACAACAAAAACATGAAAATTTCAACGACACACAAAATCAGCCCAAAGTTTCTCAAGTTTAACCATTGATGTGGGAGATCAGAAATTGTTTATTGGTTATTTCATCCTGTTTGAAGCATCTGTATTAATAGCATTTTGCTGATTAATTGTTTTATTAACTTTTTATTATGTTTCGGTAAAGGACTTTTTCTATTTGCATCAATATTTGCACCAATTTCCTTCCATTTTAAAAACGGAAATATTCACCAGACACACACAATACTAGTTTATTTAAGGATAAAAGAAAGGGATGCTTTGTAAAAAGGAAATATCCTGCCCAATTTTAACGGTACATGAAGCAATAGGTGGTATATTAATTTTTTTTCATTTCACTTTAAAATATTTTTTAAAAAAAATTGCAATTGTATATCGATATGTAGAGATGTCCATCATTATCTAATTATAAAATAAATGGTAAGATTTTATTTTGGCAAAATTTCATATAACTATAGCCATTTAAGCATCCAGTGCATATTCATAAGTATGCTCATGATTTATTTTACTGATTTACTTGAACAATATGTGAAAAAAAACACTTTTGAATTGTAAATAAAGATCATAACATTATAATCAGATATTGTCGGATAATAATGTAACACACTGTAAATGGTTTTTAAAGTGAAACATATAAAATTCTCCAGCTTTTTTATACAAAATAACTAAAAATATTCTTCTTCGAATTTACTTTTCAACTTATTTTATTATATTATCTACTTATTAATATGAATAGAATTCAAAATGAATGTTTATTTGATCATAAACTATCTCCTCTCCACAATTGGAGAGCCTCGCATTAAATATGCAGAAGCCACTCTACATGGACATATCCCATGGTCAGTTCATCGTCTCCGGGCTTGACTGACTACGTAATCATATTTAATCATGAGCTTAATGTTGTTTATCATGATTATTGGAGAAGGTTGAACCACTTACAGTTAAGAAGACTACTGAGCCGTTCGAGAATCTAATCGGATTTGGTCAGGAAATCGACCAATCAGAATCAATGTTACCGTGAAGGATGCGGTTAAAAGATTTTAATTTGAAGTGAGTCTTAAATAGCTTATTCGGGTCCGAACGTCGTTGGAGTCGTCTTAGGTGAACCCAATCTCCGGAATTAATATGAATCGCCGTGCAACAAAGCCAAAGTTCCATTATCCTGGTCCGAGCTAAAGTTGGTATTCTGTGCATAAAGGATTACGTAAGTAAGTTTGGGATGGATTTCCTGTTAGATTCTGATGTCAAATAGTTTCTAGATGCATTTTAGAAAGTCATAAGTACGTGGAGACATAGATGTTAATGAAAATAATTACTTTGGGAGGGAGAAATGAAACATCTTTATTTATTACCTTTTAACATATTTGACGTAATATATTCTAGGATAACGGCGGAAAGGATAATATATATGATTTTTAAGCTTCAATAATATAAAAGAATACATTTTTAAGACTATTTTATAGTCTATTTTTATAGGATTTCAATTTTTAACCTCCATCTATACTCCCTTGCAAGGGCTATGAACAGAAACCTTTGTGAATCAAATAGGAAGGTAAAAAACAGTGAAAAGAGGTGGTGGGAGGGATTACTGAGTTTCTGTGATTTTCGAAGTCTAGTTTCCGGATTCTCCGGATTTTAGTTTTGTTTTAAAGAACTTGAAACTTAAAATTAGAGTAATTAAGAATTTAAAGTAGAGCTAGTTCTCGCGTGATTAGAAAATAATTATTTTCAAAGTGTGAAGGAAATGAAACATATATACACACATAACATATAATTTCAAGTACATATGCACGAGTATATATATATATATATATATATATATATATATATATATATATATAT
>JAOUZG010031916.1:6287773-6332744 GCA_026289955.1 Argiope argentata | reverse complement strand
ATATATATATATATATATATATATATATATATATATATATATATATAATGAGGGAGGTTATGTGTGAGTTATTGAGTAAATCAAGTATAAATTCAATAATATTAAATTGTTGATATTTGGATTGCTATGCAACAGAAATCATATTCCCTGTTACTCTAATTATAATGCATTGTATTATACTTGATTTAATAATACTTTTTAAATAGTTTGATTGTATTATTATATTAGAATCATTTTTTATTTTGATAATTTCAATATTATTTTGAAATTTTAAAAGATACTTCAATACTGTCATCTTGTCCAAGTACTGGGAAATCCTGATGAAAAGCTGAAATTTTTTTATACACGGAAATTTTAAGAACTATATCAACTAATTAAATATTCCAAAGTACTTTTTCTATAATGCAATTGGTTTCTAGGTTACAATTGTGCATTTATTTCTATAATTCAAATTCGATAATTTTAATTATCAATAATTAAACAAATTTTCGTCTTTCTTTCACCCTTCTACCTTAGTGCCCTTATGTGACTCTTTAAAGCATAACATATTAATTTTCTAGCAAAGGAATGCAGAAAATATTTTTTGAAACATTCTTTGAAGCACTGGTTAATGACAAGGCTGTCGGGCTTCTTAATTTTTTTAAAAGAAAATCATGATTTTGTTTTACTATCCTCTTGTTTCTTTTTCTTTAGTTTTTGTTATGCTTTTTTTTCTAAATCAAAATATCGAAAAGCGAGACTTATTACCTACAGATGTATACATTTTTCAAAATGGTATAACACGTATTAGTCGAGTTTTCACGATTTAAATTTATAGACTAGAAGCGTTTATTGATTAAATTCAATCAACTATCAACTAGAAGCTTTCATTGATACATTAATATTATGTGTATATTGATAAATAAATATTTATTGATGAAATAATTGGTATAAAGTTACAATGTTTATTGATTAATTAATTTGTATAAACTTACAATTTTTATTGATAGAATTAGGTTACCAACAAATATAAAGTTGTCCATTTATTTTTTTTGCAAAATTAAAAGGTTAATCCATTTCCAAAATTGGTGGTCGTATTTATTTCATTTGTAGAAAAAAATGTAAATTGCAAGATTAAAAAAAGATGTATTCGTACTTCTGATAAATTAGATCAGATTTCTGATTGAGAAATTTTGAAAAAAAATCGAATCGACATATTTTAAATTTAATTCAACAAATCAATTTGTATGATGACAAAATAGATGAAATATTTACTTTTTGTTAAAGAGAAATTTCCATCAGAATAAAATTGAAAACCAATATTTAATGCAATGTATTGCAAAATCTATAACTAATCATCTCTAGAAAATATAAATCGACTCTAACATTCACAGAAAAACCGATTCCGATAGTTTCAGAATCACTTCTGGAGATAAATTTGTATTTTCACAGAAAAGTCTTCCTACAACTTGTATCAAGACATCAGTATTAAATATTCCTTCTGGCTGTATTTTAAATACATTTTAAAAGTCTCCTTAAAACTAAGAATTTCGAACCGCAAGTTTCGCTGTCGGCCATGACTCTGAAACAAATAAAATGTCTTATGAGAGTCTCCAAAGCAACGCTTGATAAATTCTATAAGATAAGGGTCGAGAGCAAGTGTTATGAAATATATATTTTGAAACCAACGAATATCCAATTTTAATGAGTTAGAAAAGATTACATGGTTTCAATGCTCTTATTTGAAAATGATTAAAGTCGCAAGCAATCATATATCGTATCATCTTCATCACCCAGGAGATGCAGCTCAAACTTTTATTTATAAAACTTTTAGTTAGTTCCCCAAAAGCAGAATACTTGTCTTGAAAGATTACGCAGAAAGGGGGCATAATGGTCCTGTTTTCTAATCATTTGCATAAAACTCTGGCCTAGATTTAAGCGTTACAATGTAACTATAGAGTCGTTGCAATTCTGCAAGTGGCATCATAGGCATCTTTTAACTTTCAGGCATAGAATATAAAACTACTGAATTTCAAGTAGAAACTGATTAAATTAAATCAAATGCAAAAAAGGAAGTGGAAATGACATTTTTTTTCGTATATTTGTATGCAAGTAGGGAGGAGGGGTTCATTTGAAGTCACTGCAGGAAATTTGAGTGACTTGCAGATTAGAAGCTATGTTTACTGAAAGAAATGTCACAAATGTCTCAAATAAGTTACTTCATAAAAATTCATCTTTTTACGTGAGTGACAATTAACCCTTTGCACTCCGATTGTGCCTCTCACACACCATTCAAGATTGTGCATCATTTTGACGTTATATTTATTTATTTTTCAAATTTAATTGTTAAAAACGCCTCCATAATGGTTAAGAGATGTAGATTAATTTTTCAGAGAAATTCGACTTAAAAGAATTATGTATATTAATTTTAAAGAATTATGTATATTAGATGAATAATTTTGCATCTAATTATTTTTCGGAAAGCAAAGGGTTAAAAATCGCATTAATTTAAATAATACATAAACATAATATTTTAACTTGAATATTATATTTTATTTGATGGTTTTACAAATAGAAAGGGGAAATGTTTTTTTATATAAAGCAGCTTAAAAATGCTCTTGACTCAAAAAATCGTTTTACAAACCGAAATCACCTTCCATAATACTGTTATCTTCTAGCTCTTAATATAAAATAGTACGTCAAAAATGAAAAAAAAAAAAATAACTCTGCATAAAAATCACAAAAAAAAAAATGCCTAATATGCGATCTCTAATCCAATACTTCTATCAGCAAAGTATATTTCTCATCATAAATAGCTTTAAAAATAGACTACTGGACAGAAATGCATAATAATAGATTTAACAAATGCGTAATAGTTGTCAACATTACAAGATGGATTTACATTTGAAGATATTAAAAGTGATTTTATGGATTGCCTCTCAAAATTTGAAGTGGAAAATATTGTTTAGTGAAATTTTTAAGCAGTCAATGGTTCCTTATGCAAGAAGTAATTATTTATGATCTTCTTATTTTCGAATTTATACGCAGTAAACATTTTTAATATGTGAAATATCGCCTATTCTACGCTAAGAATAAAAATAATTAAATGTAATTATAAAGATTATGTACATCAGATATTTAGACATTCTTCACCAACTAATAATTTGCCTTATTTGAAAATAGTCGGATATTTTATTTGTAATTTAAGCTTTAAATTAAATAAGAAATATGGACACTATGGCTACATGCTTTTAAAATAATCTTTTACCAAAAAAAAAAATGGGAAAAAATTGAAACTTTTTTTTGAATTTCAGAATCATTTATCAAGTTGAAAAGGCGTCTGATAAGACTTATTTTTTTAATTTCGAAAAGAGAGAGAAAATAAAACCCTTTTTGCAAAGATAACTGATTTGCGAAAAAAGGGCAGAAGAAAATTACTTATCAATAATCCTCACAGATCAATAGTTAATAATACCAATATAAAAATTTTGTCTCTCTTTTTATTGGCTGTTTTCACCTCTGGATAATGTGGAAGGGGAAAGCACAATTACAGTTTGACTTTTCACTCTAACTTTTATTACTGAAAATCTAACATGATAGGAATAGAATGTTACTAGTTTTTAAACTAACGTGTGTTAATTTCTATTTATGTACATCCTACTTTGCTTAACGTGCTTCATCACTTGTCTTAATTTTTCATATCTTACAGTAGGATTAAAATAGTGAAATTACCTCAATTAATAATAAGTAGTTTACATCAGATACGGACAAAAGAATGCAATAAATTAACTTAAAGGTTTTAAATAATTTATAAAAGTAACCTGATTCTTGTAAAGTTTGTGCTTTTCAGCAAATAAAGGCAAAAAACTATGCAAATTTCGATATATTTGATTTTTACATATTTGTGTTATTTATTTTGGTAATTTTCTTTTATCCTGAATCCCTTCATTTAAAATAAGTTATTTAATATGTGATTATATGCAAACTCGTATCCCATTTCAAAGTATCAAGCAATTTAAAAGGGTAGAGGCTTCTTGCATTTCTTATTTTTGCCTTATTCTATCTTTTGGTGGAAATTCAACGAAACTTTATATTTTAGCAATTAGAAACGAATATAGCTAATAGCTTCACTTTAAACATAATAAGGCGATCTGAAATTGTCTGAACTGGATTGAAATTCGGAAAATTAACAATTTTTAAAATATCCCGCCCAAAATAGCTTCAAAGAGGTGATTTGTTTGTTTTCTGTCTACCGCCTTGACTTCTTTAATATAATTATAATTAATATAACTTCTTTTATACATACAGATGGGTGATAAAATAATACGATAAATAATAATGATAATACCATAAAATAGTACGAACATCCATGAAAAAGGACCACCTATTTCAAAGAAGCAGAACACGCATGTGTCTTTGCACTCAAGTCTGCCACTTACTTAGTAGTTATGAAAGGTTAAATGTCATTCTTTCCAAATCAATCGTTGGATTGCATGCGTCTACCGTTTCCTTCCGAAATTCTTAATATTTTCTGATCTATTCGAGTTCGAAAAGGAAATATGGCAGCGTACACGAAATGCGGTATTATGGCATCGGTGAAGTACAGCATTATGTGACGGGGAAAAACTTTCATTGAAAAAGAGTGCTAGCTGCCATAGTGGTCGGCAATCTTTATCCCAGATAAAGATTCAAATAGTTATCTCCAGAACCCAATTTCAACAAAAGTTCTTCAAAAAGAACTTCTAGTTTTTAACGTTTATAGAAGAATTGCAATTCGTAAACTATTGGGATATCGTGTGGCCTTTTTCAACGACGGCAATGATGTACTAAAATATACATAAACTACATTCCACAACGCTGGCAACAAGTCGTCTGGTTTAATAAATGGACCGTAACAATATTTCGGACAATAAATCGTGTTTATGCGTGGAGAACGCCTAAAGACGTATTTTCTTTTGGCTGCTACTTGACAACTGTGAACCATGGTGGTTGTTCCCCCTTTTGTTAAGTGATGCGATATCTTGAGCTGGTCTTTTACCATTTGTTATTCAGCATGGAAAGGTCACAGCTGCTCCCTATATTGATAATATGTGCGATGAGGCGCATCCTTTTCTCCATTCTTTATTTTCTGAAGATTTCCCATTTGAACAGGAAATCCAAATTCCTATCTACATGGCAAAAATCGCCAAAAGGGTTTCAAAAGTATGAAGATACAATAATTAATACCTGAATTAAACACTATTGAACATGTGTAGAGATATTTGGAATCAAAATTACGCACTGGATTATCTTTTATGTTTTGGGAATTAAATAATGCTCCAGGAAGAATAACTTCAATTTCTATTAAATATTGTTATTCACCTATATACATCCAACCTCGCACGCTGTAATTGAATCAAAGGATTGTCCAACTCACAATCAATAAAGTTTTTCTCTTATATAATATTGCTGACTTTAATATATTAAAATTGTTGGAAGTTTATATTAACTAGAATAAAAATTTAAAAATAAGTGATTTCGATTTCTTGTCAAAACTTGCTTCAAAATATAAAATATTTTCTCCTATTGACATACTTAGGTTTATACTTTTTCGAAATGTATTCTCATGTCATTGAACAAGGGGAGAATTTTTTGATATTCAACACCCATATCTATTACATTTAAAGTGAAATTTATGAAAAGAGCTATTTCGAAAACATTTTTTGGAAGAATTGCTAAAAAGACATTTTAAAAAGGCATGCAATTTTTTTAAATGAATTATTCTGATGATATTATTGGCTAGAACTATTAATTTTTTTTCTATTAAATGAATTGGTAGAAATTTCTTTTTTTTCGTTCATTATTTCCTCATTTAAAGATATTGTAGTTATCTCTTGTTATAGAATGAATTTTAGGAAATAACAAATTTCGATTGCATCACGTTCGAAAACGCTTCAAAATAAGTACTTTGATTTCTGTTAACATGAATCATTCTATAAAACCATAAAACTTGATTGAAATATAAAATATGTAAGCATAATAAATTTTTAGAGCAGAAGGCAGAGTCGTCACCGGAAATAAAGAGAAGACAGATTAAATTTTAAAGTTTTATTCCATCCCGGGAGGCTACGATTTATGCACAAGTCTCGGACAAGCCAAGTCGTCTTACAGTAGCTACTACATCATTCCCTTCTTTCCTAATTTTTGTTTGCATTCACCTTATAAAATATTTGAAGCTTTATTATTTGTTTTTAATTAGTCTTTGAACATTGCATAAAATTATAATAATTAATGCATCCTGTACTTATAACAACTCGTTTGTCATATTTAACTCCTATTTCAAAGCAAAACGGAGGTTGCTTTGAAAAAGTATCTAGCAATGAACTATTATATTACAAGAATGCATCTGGTTCGATATTTCTTCATTAAAACTTTTCATCACTCCCAAGGAAGAATATGACGGTCGTTTGACATGCACCAAAACAATTTAAACCACTGGTTAAAATCGGATTCGAACTCTCGTACGTCCTTTCTAAGGTCATTCTAATAGGTAATTAGAATTCGGTGTTTCACCCTCAAACATGGTATTAATCTTTGTTCAAATCAAAACAAATATTATTAAGATAGCAGCATTTTTGCATATGTTTTCTAGATTTAAAAATTGTTGATATTTTAACATTAAATATAAATAAACAAGATCTTTTCAATTATAAAATGATACTTTCACAAAAATTAGAAAACAGATATATGGGGATTTATAATTCAACTTTTTGTACAGTTTTCATACGACTTCTTGATAGAAAAATCGTTCTATATAACGGAATGATTTTCGCTATTTTGATTTTTTGATTTATCTATCTGATCATCCCTCACTTGAATTGTCTCGATGCCCATTCATAGATGCATGCATTGAATTTACCAACCATCAACCATATTTGTCAGAAATAAATTCTCGACTAGCAATTTCCTCCACTTTCAATCGTCAAATGTTTGTTTATCAACCCGGTTATCCTTTAAACATGTTTGATTTAAAAGACATTTCGACTGAAGCGCAATTTCAATGAAACATTATTTTGGCGCAATTGAATTTCTAATGCCCATTTTATTGTAATACAGCCTTTATATTTATTGGAATGTAATATATATTTATTGGACTTAAACATCGGAAAAAGAGCAGCTAATTTAAACTAGTAAATAAGATTAAATTTAAAAAAATACACATTTTATTAAAAATGTATCTAAAATATTATTAGTAATAAATCCTCCTAATATGCCTTCAGCTGTGTATATATGTAAGAGGATAAGAAAATCAATTAAGCTTTTTATTTTTAGCAATTTCAATTAAATTTGCACTACAAATAATATAACACGTTTTTATTCGTAATATGAAATATCTTCTATCATTAATGTGTTTTGTAATTATAAAGTTCATATTAACAAAATAAATCGAAATATTTCTCTAAATTTACTATTTATGAAATCTACTAAAATCAATTAATTTTATATTAATAAAATTATTTTTCAGATAAACGTAATGATAAAAAGATCAGATATTGAATTATATTGAATTTTTTTCGGTCAAAAGGCGTAATTTATTGTATTTTCCAATTAAACAAATTTTAAAAACAGTACTCTCCTTAAACGGTAAATGCTCATCTAAAAAATCCCTTTTATGATTTAAATTTTATGATTTCTATCCGAATATTTGGTACAAAAATGTCACTTAGCGTTTTAGCCTTTATGCGATTTATGCTATGAAATAATTGGGCAATCCATTCTCTATATAGAAATTATTTCCTCAAAAATCGTTAATAATTTTTCTATTGTTACTTTGAACTTGGAGCATTATTTTATGACAGCAAAGGCACCAAAATTTTAAGTATCTGAGGGTTGAGGATTAAAGTTGATAAATCATGCCAATTAAGTTAAATTACAATTAATTAAATATAAGAACATGATAAACAGGAGGGTAAAACTATTTGGGTCAGTAACATTTAATTACAAATATAAATTAAAATTCTACTAGGGACAACATTATGTTTACTACTTCATTCCAAGGCCTGAACTAACTGTTTATTGCAGCGACCACTAGAGGTCCACGGAAAATAGTTACGATTACAATTTCCAATTTAGATGAAGTAATTACTTCTTTTATGCGAAAATAACAAAATAAGTAGTAATATTTCTACTGATCTCTTCCTTAATAGAATTTCACCTCTCTTATTAAGTAAAGTATATACGCATACAGAATTTTTGACCAAAGGTTTTAAAGGCTTTTCAAGAAAAATATCATTTTAGCATAGCCGAAGAAAAAGAAATAAAAATAAAGCCAAAAAATATTTTGTAACTAATGAGCAAAAGTTACCCATGACATTTGTAAATTTATTCAAGATGCACAATTTTTGAATAGCCAATAAAATAGGGATTCGTTTCAGGAAGACCATTCCCGTTGCTTTTATGCGTAAAGCCTTTCTGAGAGTGAAACAACATGTCATGATTATAAAAGCAGGACGTAACATAAAAGATTAAGATAAAATCTACTATGCATATTTCAATGTATCATGTCAGAACATCATTTCTTGAACGGCCGAGAATCACATGCTCGTTCAAGTTAAATTATATTTCTATTCATTTTAATTGTTTCATTGAATGAGTCACTATAGTATTGCAAACGATCCAAAAAAGCTTTGTATAGCATTTATTGTTTAAAAAATATCACATTTCCTACTTTCATGTTATCACGTGCACAAAATGACATTTTTCTAGGTTTTATTTGCTGTGGTCATTAACTTATTTTTTTAATCAGCGATTTTGTAAATGTAATGGCAACGTGTTATTAAAATTTCATTTTTTGAAATGCTCTTGCAGATAATAATTTTTTTTTTATCTTTTGCCTGCGGATTTTTGTTGTCATCAAAAACCTCATCCCAAAAATTACATCATGTTCTGACATGCTATTAGAAACAGAGCATCTTGTGCAACTTGATGATTTATATTATATACAATTTTATGTAAAGATATATTTCAATATTTACTACCAAAATCAGCCATATATATTTTCATAATTAACATTTCAAAGCATTCCATTAATTAATATTTTAATTTATTCTGAAAAATAAAAATTATAGACTTTTAAAAATTCTAGCTAATTCAACAATGGGAATCTATTTGTCAGTTTTGTAATTGGTAATTCAAACATTTATTTCTGAATGATTTTTTAATACTAAGCTTCTGTCTTATTATCAAAATATTCTGTTCTGTTGAGTAATGTTTAATGCCACAAATAAATTTATTATAAACGTAATGATTACCTCTAATTTGTCTTTGTAATTTCAGTAATATTTTTTGGAACATGTTAGTTATTATGAAGTACATACAATCATAATTTTTTCCATCCGTAGAAGGAGACATCTTGTATATATCTCATTTTTTAAAAATGAATCGGCTGTTCATATAACAAATATTTAATAAAAATATTTTCAAATTTCTATGAAAAATAGGGTGACCGATTGAAAAAAAATATGCTTAATTTAAAATAATTAAACAGCAAATTATTTTTAAACAATGATATTTGAATTTAAAGAGCTATTACATTTTTATATCTTTTTTAAGCTAAATTATTTTTTATTGGCGCTCAAAATCCGCATATTTTCTGATAAACATTAGCGTATAAATTTCAGATAAATAAAATGGTATTTATTGTTATTGTATGTTTTAAGCTTTAAAAAATAATATATTATCAAAATGTTTATAACTAAACCACGTAATATAATATATAATATTAATGCGATATTTCTTTAAATTAATTAATGATTTGGATGGAAAGTTCAAAGAATCTAAAGATATTTAAATAACAGGACTGACAAACTAATAGTTCAAATACCCATCATTACTGAAATACTTTCATTTATAATATTTTCATGCAAAAACTACAATTATTTAAATTATTATATTAAATACAATCATTTTGCACGCATCATTTGATTGTCTGATCATTGATATTAGTGCAGGACTCATCAGTTCTTGTTTTTAGCTTTTTAGGAGTGGTTAATTATCTGAGTTAAATTGGAGAAGTAGTCAATCAATTAAAAAAATAGTGATAAAATTGACCGTAATCGTAAACTGTTTTATCGTAAATATTTAAATTTCACTTATGCTAGTAATTATTGATATTTGAAGATTTAAAATAATTATTGATAGTTGAAGAAACAATGTATTTTAACGAAACTGATATCATTAAAAAAATTAAAACTTTAAATTTTAAGAGAGTATTAAATTATTTCTTGTATATTTGCTTTGAAACTGCTTCCAAAAAGGACAAATTTTCTATTAAATTTTACTTAATTTTGAATTTAATTTACTTTTACCCTTTGGCAATAATTGTCTTTGAGGTTTAGATAAATATGTATAGTTGAAATCAATTTGTCACTTTAAAAAAATGGGGAACTTACTACAATGGATCTTATTAAAGTAACGATAGAAAACAAACCTTTTATATGATAATTTTAACAATAAATATTACACTGATGAATGAAATAATAAACATACATTGCTAAACCAACCTAAGTTAAAATTTGCTAATTATAAAATAATTTGAACGTAATACAAAAGCACCATTCGCACATTACAAACAATGTAATCTGTAAAATATTTTGTTTCCTAAATTTTAAAATATATTAGTGAGTGAAACATTCTCTTCGTTAATATAATACAAAACCAAGAAATTTTAAATTGAATAAAATTAAAATTTGAATATATTTAAGAAACAAAAATATTCTAAATATAATATTTGAAGATATTTTTTAATATATTATAAGCCTAAAATATCACAATTAATCACCTCTAGTACATGTTTATTATAATATGCCCCCTGTGGCCACTAGCTTGTTTACTCCGTTATCAGTGTTGGAGAAAATAAGGCTGCATTATTTTGTGTCACTAGTAAGAAAATCCCGCATGACATTATGAGAAAACCCTTCTTTCTAATGATAAAGATGTGTCCACTCTAAATCCTACCTCAATGCTCAACAGCTTTACCTGCAAAGGTTAATTCATTCACACTGATAAAAGTACTATTATAAATTTAAATTTAAGTGCTCACAGAATGCCAGGATCTGTTAAAGCTTTTGAAAATAAACTTTTCAACGCTGTTGAGGGATGCTAACACTCATTTACATTATAATGAATTCAAACGAAGTAAAATAAGGTACTAATGCTTTTCTTACTGGTATTAACAACTTAGATATAAGATGCCAACCAAATAGGAAATGATAATATAAATCGTTATTTTAGCATTCCGTTTGGGATTAGGGAATTCTCAGATCACTTGGGTATATTCCCTGTTCATTTTTGAAATCAACTGTTGACTGATCTGCATCCTTTTAGATACCTTCATGGACTTTAAAAAAGTGTGGTGAAAAGGAATTTTTGACGTTACGTCCGTTTTCCTCTCCCACCTGTATTCGTAATTGTTATCTGATCATCTTATTTTTACATATGACAGCTTTTATTTGATTCTTTTATTTATGCACATCAAAATTGCATATAATAACAATAACATCAAATTTAAAGGGTTTACTTGACACTTTTTAGAAAGGATGAATTTTTTTAAAAAAAATCAAGCTAATTGGCTCTAAGGTATTGATATACTACGCTATGGTCATTTTTAAGATCCAGTGCATATTTCATCAATCTGAGGTTTATTCAACTGCATGCATTGACTGCTGTTTATTTAAGTACAACCATTTTCAATGTGATAAGATTTAAGCAAGAAGATGGTACAAATTTCTTGTAAGGGAAATATAGTAATGGAAAGGAATGAGATTAATTTGGCATAATTGCTCATAAACTAATCATAGATCTCTGCTTGTCCATTAAATAAATTGACTATTCATTCTCTTTTGGTCAAATATAAAACTATTTAGACTACATAGAAAAAATGCATCCATAAATATCCAAATAAAATAAATTCAATTTAGAGAATTTTTCTCTATTTTAGGAAATTTGCATGGGAATTATTCGAACTAATTTGGCAACTTTGATTTACTTTTACGTAAGCATTCATTCATTAGAGCAAATAATTTAAAATCTTTCAACAATTTTAACAATACATCGAACATTCTAAAAAAAGCGTTTTTGTGGGATAGAATGTATGGCAATGGTTATACAAGCTGTTTATCAAAAATTGAATAAAAGAAAATGACACTGAAAATGTTTATATTAATCTCAAAGAAATATTATGATATAAAAATAAGATGAGTTATATGGCATAAACAATTGTATGAATATAGAATCAAGAAACAGGAAATCCATTTTGAAATTTGCTTTTCTTCGATCATCCAGTATGATTTATCCTTTTTAACAATACATTCAACAGCAAAAGAATAGAATTCATTCTAAATCTATCCGTATCGAAAGTGGAATACTATCAAAATAAAACAGTTATGATAAGATCACAAAATTTGGACGTGGATTTTACGTGGACGTTTGGATTATAATTAATATTCTGGTCAAAACAACCATTGTTTACGTTATTTCAGACCACCAAACATGCATGCGTCTCTAGAACATCTTCAAATGAATTTCCGATTGATTCTTTTTCCTACTTTATGGCATAGAAAGAGCTCTACAATGGGGTAATCTTTCTTGGTGGAAATTAAGTCCATTCTTTGTGGGCTTGAAAATTTTGCTTTTATTCGTGGCCATAGTGGTTATCTTGGTATAAAGAAAGAGCCGTCCAACTGGCTAAACAAGCAACTAAAATCGATATAGTTTTAAATATGAGTATTCCTGCATCCCACTGGAATTTAATTGCAACAGAAAAAAACTCTTAAGTGTGACATTGAATATCTTGTCTCTTTGAAAGCTCAGTGGATAAGGAGATTTTACACTGCAGCTTGCATGCTCATCAGAGGTCCGATTTAAAGATAAGCTTGCTCAGACTCTCCTTTGCCTGGCCTCCTATTTTCTTTGATCTGGTAAAAAGGATGGATACTTCTGTTATTCTTCCCAAGTTTGTGCATAATTTAAATTTTTAACACTTTTGGGACATTTTACTTACATTTCTAAGCCTAAAGCCTTCTTACATTTCTAAATTATGTTGCGTTACTTACATTAAAAAATAGTGTAATATTGGAGTAATTTAATATTATTTGATACCCTAAAGATATCACAGTTAGGCATTTTTGTTAATATTCTCTTGGATCAATTTCTATTTAATCTTCAGACCTTATATTTTTTTGTAGAACGTCCTTAGATCCATGAGGGCAAAATCAGAATGAATAGGTTCATTGTTGTATTCGTACCATCCAAATATAGCTTAAACTATTAACTTTTTTAGAAAGAATTTTTAATTGAAATTTTCTAATAGGTATTTAATGAATTCAATTTTTTTTTTCATTTCAGGTTGAGTTTTGTTAATTGAAACTGAACACCATAATTATTTAATATTTACATGAAAAAATATTTTCAGGAATTGAATAAGTTCAGGCAGCCATCGAAATCAGGCAATGATTGTCTAATCATAAAATATCGTATCTCTAATATTATAAGCTTTTAAATAAATGCGAGTTTAAGACCAAATAAGCCAATCGCATTTGTTTAAGAGCTTATAATTATTATTAATTCAAAATCCACAGAATTTTTGTGCGTTATTGACATTTTTTGGTGTACATGTTTTAAAGAATTTTAAAATTTAACAAAACCCAAAAGAAAATATATTTATAAAATTAAAACTATTTGAAAGATTTTTTTTAATGGGAAAGATTTTCGTAAACAAAAATTTGCCATAAAGTTTGAAATAGTATTGTTTCTTCCAATTAGTAGTGGCAGACTAACACTAAAAGCTTAAAATAAAAACAGCCTGCTTTAAACCATACTCAACTGCAATGTTAAGTGTAGAAATGGAAACTTTTCTACACCTTTAAAGACTGCTATTATAAAAGAATCATTAAACAACCATTAAAGAGAAAAACAATGCTAATCGTCTAACAGCAATCAATTTTCAATTCGAAGATTTAAGCACTTGAGCCCTCATTATTCGAAACACGTCTTTAACTTTAACAGTATGATGATTTTGGTATCATTTACGGCTGGATATTTCCACTTTTATATTGGTAGTGAAATTCTTACCCTCAAAGAAAAATGTGCCTTCATCTTGATTGCTTCATCATAATTATTGTAAGAAGAGCTTCTTTGCTCTCTCGAATTGCATATTTCGATTATGTAACAAATCAAACCCAATCTATTCTCTATTAATGAAATATTCTCAGAAAAGATTTTTAATATATTTCGACTAATTGTAATCCTCACATTATTCCTATAACTTTAATTTTTTCCCAAACAAAATGATATATAAAAATATTAACACTCTATTAATTATTAAAAGATAAAAACAACTAAAGACATTCTTATATTTGGAGAAATAGCTTTTTTTTTCAGTCAACTAATCAACAGCATTTGTTTTAAAAAGAACTGGTTGAATCATTTTAATCTGTCATTAGTTCAATTGAAATCCTTTGATTTACTCAATTATTTTATCCGAATATCAACCATAGATAGAAATATGAAATCATCAATTTAATATAAATTATTTAGGAAAGATTATTATAAAGCAACTTTTAGCTTGACCTATGCTATTTGACGTTGTTCTGTGACTTGAGAATTTTTCATGTAAAAATTAAAATTCTTAAAATAAGATATGGCAAACGTTTTCTTAGAATTTGTTTAAATATTAAAATTTGAGCTGCTATTGCAAAGAATTTGTTTGGATCGATACATATATTTTCTCAAAGCTCGTCTCATTGATTTTATTATACCCTTCTTTGAAATTATAATTCATATCCAATGGAAAATTAATTATTTTTATTTTGTTTTTTCAATTCAAATTTGTTTTAGAATTTTAAATAATAATTAATATGGGTGTGAGATATTTGAATCATGATTGTCTGAATAATATCTGTATTCTTACTGAATTATTTAGTAACATTCTAATTAACTTAAAACACCAGCAAATACACCAGTACAGTGGAACATTATTACATTGCTTAAATTATACTATAAAAATTGTGCGTAACCATACCACATATCCACTTCCTCTCTACATCGAGGAAATGCCACCTTACTAGCTATTTATAAAACAAATATGGAAAATGCAGGAAAATTTCTGATCCATTAAAGGTAGAACATAATTCAGAATCCAAATACTTAGCGAACTTCAGGAAATAAAGAAACTGAATGATATTAATTTGTACATTTCCGATAAACTCTTTTTAATTTTAAAGATCTTCTTCTAAGATGAAAGGAATGTGTCAATAATAATTCGAGCATGTTGCCTCTATCCCCCCCACCATGAAAAAAACTAACAAAAGAGCTTGGTTGCTCCAAAATAATTTCGAATATAAAGTCGATTTGATTGGAATTATTTTCAACGACTCGCATGCTTTCTGAATCCTGCTATTTTATGCATGCAATTTGCAGCGTCGTAATTACTTGTCGTTGTATAACGCGGTTATGAAAACTAGCTGCAACTCCAATTATTTCCTCCACTCTGTGTCAAAACTCTGTAGTTATAAATGTGAGTCTCAACACATTATAGAGACTCGAGGCGAGATTCATTTTAATTGAAAAGTTTCCGATCTGCACCTTAAAAGTTATCGCTGAACTTAATTCTGGGCTCGAATGCAAAATAGAAGCCGTTTATTATAGCTTTAATAGTTTTAAGAAGAGCGAAGAACAGGGAATAGTTTAGAAGAATTGATGACGGAGAATTACTATGGAACTTTTGAAGGCGAGTAAGTTTAAATACAAATGAATTTATGCAATGTATTTGTGTAAAATATAAATTAATTATTGTATTGGAAGTAGCTGCATTTCAATTAACACAACTGATTTATAAATTTATTGTGTATAATTGCAATAATTTGAATTTATCCGAATTCTTTAACTAGTTTCTAATTCACTTGAATTCAAATTTCATAGTTGCGAAAAATGTTATTTTCTCTTGGCTCTTACATGATTTTAATTTTAATTTTCTTTAATTGGGGCCTAAGCAATTGTTATATTTCAGTTCTAATTTATTTTCAAAAATGGAGAATTCCCTTACTAAACATTTAAAATAGTACTACGTTTTCTCTCGTAAATTTTTTGCTTTTATATTGCTGTCAGTCAGGCTTCATCGCTTTACAATAGTCATAACACTGAAAATGAAAATAATAAACTGTGTTTAATATACAACTTCAACCCTTTAAGTTTACAATTAACTCGCTTTCGGTACTTTACCAATGATTGTTGTTCTATAAAGCTCTGCAGAATACCCTTTATTTATCCAATATTATGTACAAGTTATTGGAGAAAAAGCATATTTAAAATATTTTTCTGGGAAAAAAAAGATGTCTATATTGCTGGAGGATAGTTCAAAGTTTTTTCCATCTTAAGAATCTTACTTTATCGATCCCGTTGTTTTCAGAGAAAAAAGAGCAATGAATCGGGAAAAGACATTTCTTGTGCAGCAGAATTCAAAGAACGAATCCACCGTTATATCAGAGCGTTCATTTAGTTGCAAGTTCAACAAAGAGCCGGATCAACATAAACAGATTTGTTGATGTTACAAAAATTTCGAAGGAAATCGTTGCATTTGCAAAGAGAAGATTCGGTTATGCACGATTCAAATGAAAATATTGAGTACATCCGAAAGGCTTTCAAACATAACCATGTGCAAATGAAGCAAATAATATGCAATCAACGGCATAGCATGAGCTAAAAATCATTTAAACTTTTCTAAATATGAAGCATTTGATTGCTGTATCAATAATATTAATAGCCAGGAACCGCTTATTTATCGTATGTCATAATATACATTACTCAATAGAATTTTTATCACCATTTGTGGCATAGGAAATAAAATTCGTGTTCATTCTTTCGTTCGTGTCAATTATGAAGAATAAAATTTTGATTTCTCCTGTCTTTAATGGCGTATCTTATATATATCTGTTCATAGTAGTTATATAGAAAACAATTTTTTTTTAATTTACTCCTTCTTTATGAGTAATTCTGCATATCCAAATTAATAAATTATAATAAGTGTACAATTTTCATTAAACAAGGAATTCAAGGAGGAACTCTTTAAAAAAGGAATACATTTCTTTTTAAAATTACCCAAATTACCAAGACAAACAATCAACCCTTTAGTGCTTTGCAACAATAAAATGTTGATTTAATATCAAAATCTAATAAAAGAAGTCATTCATTTTTCACTTCTACCTTATTTTCAATTCATTGGAAAGAATATATATTCCGTCAACTAAGAAAGAATATCACACACACACACACACACACACACATACATACATACATACATACATACATACATACATACATACATACATACATACATACATACATATATATATTATAATAAGAGAATATGTAATTGAAAATGTGTCGTGTTATGCAAACCGATAAAAAAAGTTTAGAAACACATTTCTTAACTTATTATATACTAACTGATTTTCTTTACTATCTAAATCGACGAAATTTCCTTTGCGACATTCAATCGAATCTTTATCACAGTTGTTTTTGAAGGCTTTGAAATTGAGTTTAATTTTACTATTTTAACCCTTTGCACTCGATGGTGCCTCTTGGGCACCATTCAAGATGCTGAATTATTTTGACTTTTTATGTTTTGATTTTGATTATTGAAAATACCTACAGAATGGTTAAAAAACGGAAGAAATTCAATTTTAAACACACACACACAAATTTGGAGCAATAAACAAGCCCTTGTATATTGAATAATTATGCATCGAATTACTTTTCCGAGTGCAAAGGGTTAATATTCTATTGCATTGAACAACTTCAAAACATTATATTGTTATTTTCATTATGCTATCGCCGTTTTTATTTTGTTTATATTGTTTCTAGGGAAAAAATTTCTGATTTAGCAAACCTGCGCCTTTCAACAGCAAGGTAAAAACCTTTCAAGTTAAAGAATAATACTATAAAAATGCCTAAAAATTCTCGATTTTGGTGTTTGTTTCAGAAGATTGACATCGGCTGTTAGTTCAATTGGATTAAAAAATTGCAAAAAAATGTTTTAAACTAAATTACATTCATTATTTAATAATGGAATTATTTTCGTACTCGTGAAGTATCAATTTTAACGAAGAAAATATTTAAATTTCCAAAAGAAATAAATCAAGCATTGTTACAAAATAATTTCCTTTAAGCGTTATTATTCAATAATAGCATTCACTTTCTACTAAAAATGAATATCTTATTGGAATATATTATCTATAAATTCTTTTTTATATATAATATATTAAATTACATTTTAAGTTGTGAGAATACTGCTAGAAATTTTACAATATAGTGCTATATACATATTTATACTTTTATTTAATTAGTTGCATTATATATTCTTGAATATGGAATTTTAAGAGGATTACTATTGATTTTCTGATATGCTACGGTTATAAAACGTTGTACCTTTTAAGAATTATACATAAGGCGATACATTTTTAAAATTACTTCAGAACTTAAATTTCATTAATTGATTAGTTTTGATTTCCTACTCAAGACATCATTTGATAAGGAATTTTAAACCAAATTATTTTTGCATTCGAATATATTGACAATAATAAGATACGGTTTATTTACAAATAATTAAAAACCACCAATCAATAAATGTATTTAATATTACACTTATAAAACCGTATTTATAGAAAATGGTAGTTTTCATTTTATTTATATTGAATATACTTAGGATTATTCAAAATAATATTTATTATGAAATATTTCTTCGGTGTGAGAAACTTCGCAAGGACAACAAAATATTTCATTTCAAACTGAAAATTAATGCGATAATTATAAAAATGTGGCTCAAAAAATTCTTCGGTGTAATTTTTATTTGGTTTTTACTATCAGAAAAAAAAATCGATTTTCTTAGAATCAAAAAAAAATGTTTCCTTCTAAGTGCATAGTGTGAAACATGCAGGAATTTCCATAAGGTATAAAAAACATCGTGGAAAATGGTATTGATTGATTCAAAAAACTCTATTCTTCTGTGTTTTTACAACTGTGAAACTTTTATACGGAAAATCTCTTTTTATCCACCTTAAAAAGAATTTGAACAGAAGGAATAAAATGTTAAGTTTGTTTTTATATCTCTAAGGACTTGTCCTCTTTCGAAAGACTACCTACTCGCATTTTTCACTGGAGATAAGTAGTTTTATAGTGTTCAAAACGGTTAAAGATGTTTGGTGATGATTTAAAAGGGGACGTGGGTGACTTGTTTCACAGAACAGTGGAACTATAATAGTGTACTTAGAGATTGTTATTATATACGGGGGTTGCTTTGAAAGAACGAGGGAATGAAAGGATGCATAAAAGGAATCGAATATTCGTGGTGAAATACAAAAAAATGAAAATAAATAAAAGGTATGAAATATAAGCGAGATTTTTAAATGCGATGCTTTTAGTTCAGCTTTAAAAAAATTGCGATTCAAATGTTCAACTTATGAAAGAATCAGAACAAAATTATTTATAACTGATACTCAGTTTAAAAAGAAAGTTTACTAACTTTTCTAAATTATTTCAGAATGCTGTTTAGTATTCTGTTTCTGTTTGGTTAAACAAAATTGAAGAAAAAGAAATTAATTGTTTTGAATTTTTATGTTTGTTTTCAAATTTTAAGATTAATATTGATTCAAAAATTTTCTTAGTAAGTTTTCTTCTTATTTATTAAAATCCAGTATTAATATTAGGAGATTATATTCATTATCATTAGCCCGAAGAAAGAAAATGTAAAGAGAATTTCCAAAAGCTATAATTAAGGGATTAGAACAATTAAATAACCTTATAATGGAACTCTGACTTAAAAATTTATCGAATTTTATATGATCTAATTGAGAATAATTTTTCTCCATTCAATATAGAAAATAATCGGAATTCATCCTTAATATTTAATGGTCCATTTAGAATATACCAGTCATATTTTGGAGATATAATTTTTATAACATTCCATGAAAAAAAGGTAAAATCAGCTTTTATAATTTAGCATGTCCAAGTATTTTAACGTAAATGAATTTAATATATTGATTTATATACTTATTTAGATATTAAAAATTCTATATTTCCATAAAAATGTTAGTCAACCATTGATTGTGTGTACTTCGTGCACTGATACTACATTATTTAGAAAAATAAATTTTAGTTATACATTTTAAATAACTTTTAAATTGAAGTCTTTATTTGAAAGACATGGACATGCAATGTGGCGGAATTACAGCTAGTTATTTAAAGAAAGGAAAACTTTTTATACTAATTGGACATTTTTTTGCCGTATGTTGTTTCAAATTTTTATTTATATTATAAGAAATTCTTTAAATGATTCAATAAAACATTTTTTTATAATTTTTTCTTGAACATGCTATGAAATTTTTAGCCTCAGAAAGATTGATTTAACACCGAAATACAAATTGATCCTAATGAACAAAAAAAAATTGTAACTCTATAATGTTATAATTTTTAATTATATGCAAATATTACTTTATTTCAATGTTAATTTATGAATGGAAAATTTTCTGAAAATCTTTCATTAATTAATTTAACCATTATAAACAATTGAATATTCGTAAACATTCAGATTAAATTCCATGAGAGCTTCATTAATAACAAAATAAACATCTTGTTAAGGAGTTTATATTCTACGTGTTTTTAGTTTATAAAGGTTCGTGGGGAAAACGTTTGTGGCAAACTGATGCAAAGATTTAGTCTATTTTGGTCACTTTATAATCAAGATTTATTTTTCCATCCAATATTCGAAAGACTTTAAACTGGTTTTATTAAAGCATAAATTGGTGATATCATGAGAAAATTATAAATGCATAAATGAATAATAATGTAACATTCAATTAAAATAATATGCCGTTATATAATATATATTAATAAATAATTTGATAACCTATTATTAATATATTGAGATAATTTTTTATAAATGGCTGAATATTCCGAATTAATTGGCAAATACTACTTTAGGAACAAATAAAAATTTACAAATTTTTAATATTAAAACAATTTTTTTAAAGTATTTCATATGTGCATCATTTGAATTTTACAATAATTGCATATTTTTTGTATTTGAGATTACATTAAGTGATAATAACATTGATTATTACAATTAGCGATAAAATAAAGAACTTTCAAAAGTTCAAACTGAAAATTTTCTATAATTTTCTAAATTAAAATTTTAATAAATTTCAGCATAATTTGTTTTCTAACCTGTCTTTATAAAGTATCTTCCCTTTATCTCATTTTTTTCACCATATAATTTTTTTCAAGGTTTGATTTTTAGCATTGTTAAATCGCTATAAAAATTCGCTACAATCATCAATATCATATAAAATCACTTTTCAATCACCGCTCTTCAACTTTAACTTATGCATTTTAAGCTCAAACTAAAACAGCGGTCAATCAAAAAATATTTTAACTATGTACTTCTAAAATTATAGATTTTTTTCTTTAAGAATGCAACATTACATATGTAGAAAACCCAATTCGTATTTCAAATTTAAATTAAGACTGTTCTTTTTAATGTTTAAAATACATTCTTCCTCTAAATTTTAATATTTACTAATTAACTTATTCACAATATTATATTTTCCACTTAAGAAAACTTCTTATTTCAGAATAAGCAGTACCCATGGCAGTTCCTTACCCTAGTTCCTTTACTTATTATGTTTCTCAATGATTATATGCTTTTATTTATAGTTTGTTTTTATAACTTTAAAATATTTAGTATTTATCCATAAGTCTAGACGTATTTAATTCAAAAAAATTAAATAATAACAGGAAGTTACATGTACTATCATTTTTTAATATCTTTAGTAATTTAGAATACGCAACAAAAAACTTTTGACTAAGGCTACTTCGAATTTGGTAATTTATTTAATAAGTGTTATACAGAAGAAAAAAGGATTTGAACATTTTTATTAAAAGTGATGCGCATATTTATAGGTACATAAATTATATTTAAACGACAATTTTAATTGAAAAATGGTTTTTTTAAAATTCCAGCCTTATTCTAGATTTCGATATTTTCAAGGAGTTATATACTTTATAATTTAATAAATAAGGCGCAATTTAATAATGAATTTAAAATTAATTTGAAACGACTACACCTTGAACTCTTATTTTAATTCTGGTTTTAATATATAATTGTAAATACATATTTCAGAAAAGGGATTTTTTTTAAATATCATGAAAATATTGCATGATGATTAAACTTATCCCATAATATTTTCCCAACAAATGTATAATTTTATAGTCTACATTCCATTTTCTATATGTATACTTTTTGAATTGAAAAATATAACTGTCCGAATTAGACAGAGAATTAAATAAATAACACTTTCCCAAAAAACTAATATTTTTTGAAGACTATATTTATTACAATTTTAATTAAAAGCGTATATGTAAGGATTTGATTTATTTTTCATGGAAATCGAATTTCTTAATCTTTTACAAATATTACAAACATCCTACCTTTAAGCAACTGTGCTGATCATTTTACTTAAATATTACTTTGATATTAATGATCCATTTTTATTAGATAGTTAAAAATATTCTCTAGGGTTGAATTTTTGATTAGATGAAAAAAATTGAAAATACATTTCGATTTTTGAGCAACTGTACTAATATTTTTACTCGGCATATATTTTGATATCCGTGATCAGTTTATTAATTAGAAGAGTCCGAGTAGTCTATAATATGTTTTTTTTTTTTGAAATTTCGATACAATAAGAAAAGCAAAAAGTTCATTAGAATTTTAATCCATTGAAATTTAAATTATAAAAAATGGTTTGTAAAAGTTTCCTTTAGTTTAATAGAACTAATTATGGTTATCTAAATAAATGAAAATGGGTCACTTTAATATTAAACTTTGATTGCAGGAGCAAAAGTTTTACCAAAAGTGTAGAAACGTGAGTGTATGAGATTGATACTCCTGTTTCTAATCTTTTATCATAAATGTAATGCTTACAGTTCGCTCGAAAGGTTCAAAATGTAATATTTCTTTCTTGATGAATCATCAAAATCGCTGCGCTACCTCAGGTTACTCAACTCCTAACTACTGCAGCTCCAACTTGATGAAATATTTTCCCAATTTTTCTCTTAGATGGATCCGATAGCGTTGTTTCCGAGCCATTTAATGACAGCACTATCGTTCTTCTCTTAGAAAAGTGAGGATCGTTTCTAGATGAAGTGATTTTCCAGTTGCATCTTAAATAATATTAGAAATAAGATTATTCTTAATTCTTGATCATTTAAAAATGCTTCAATCTTTTTCTACTAAAATTTGCTATATGTTAAAGGTGAAATATGCCTCAAAATTGCAATATTTTTTTTTAACTTTAGCATAAAACCGATAAAAAAATCATCAATGAAACGAAAATATAATAGTTAAAACAAAAAGTAATGAAATGTGGTACAAGAACAAGAACCAGCAATTTAAAAAATTTATCAAAAGAAATTGCCAAAATCTTGCGGATAGCTTGATATATAAATATATTTCACACTTCCTAAACAGAAATAAAGCTCTTCTGACATCCAATAAAATACAAAAGTACGAATGATAAAAAAATAATTTTTTAACCTTATTTGAAGCATTAAACAACTATAAAATGCTTCAAAATGAAGGCATTGATCGTTTTTTGGATTAAAAAATGCAGAAAATTAAACAATATTTGGAGAAAAATATGCAAGATATTTTAATTTGCATTATTTTTCGTTGTAAAATTATGTGCCTATTACCTATTAGAAGAGTAGAGCGTTTTCCCCGCGTTCTGAGAGTCCCTGGATCGAGTCCCGGTTCGAGCATGGCTGTTCTTCTATTTGTAAGGTGTTTGAATGTGCGCCATAAAAAGGGGCTGTGCAAGGGAATGTGATGAGTGAATGGCCAAAGTTGATATCTTGGACCTCGTTGGCCATTTGAAGATATTAAATACTCATAATGTATATTATGCAAATATATATATCCCTGTCATCTTCTCAAAGAGTAAGTTGAGAAACATCCCAAATGGTTTTATGTAGTATCTATAATCTTCAATAGAAAAGAATATTGAATATAGAAATATTTGATATTGTGTAAAAATTGACTCCTATTATATGTATCATTAACCTTGTTATAGTAAATATGTTTGTTTCTGTTTTAGGCAGAGAAATTTTTGATAATTATGCATAAAATATTTTTTAAATGCTGTGCGACAGAAGAGCTTAATAATATTCAGGGATAGTCATTGGCCAACTAGGGAGGATATGTTAATATGTTTCAGAAGTAATATTTGAACCAGTATTTCTGAATTCCATGGTATAAAAAGTAGAATCCTCATCTCTTTCCAAGTAGTTAATATTTTATTGAATATGAGCTGAACATTTCAATAAAGAGGCTATCGTTGATTTTTTTCATCATTTTATGTTCTACAGCGTGACAAAATTATTTTCGATCCAGTCAAATACCTTAAATTCTTTGATTAGATTAAAGATTCGACGGTTTTCAGAACATTAACTGATATTATTGATTTTAATATTAGGAGAAACTGATTTCTTCCTCTCTACGAGTTGAAAAAAGAATGAGTTGAAACTACTAAATTGATATAGTTAGAAATTAAATAATTGGACTATTTTCTTTAAATCTAAAAGAATTTACATGATTCAAATGGGAAGGCTGAAATTACAGGTATGTAATAAACGTATAATATGAAAATCATAATTGGATTTAAAAAAAGCAATGATCAGAGCCAAATTGCTAATATCAATTCTCAGATGTAGATATTTAATAAAAATTTAGGTACAAAATTGAAAAAAAATATTTAACAGAAAAAACAACAAAACATGATTTCACCTAAGATAAAAAGTACTTTAAAAAGATTCAGAAGAAAGATGTAATGTTAAAAGTCAAATAACTTTCTTCCTTCACCACAGAAAGTTATATCCATAAATTTGATATCGTGTTACACTTTTGTTACTTTTGATACTCATAGAAAACAAAATTAGTTTCTTTACCTTTACAAAATAATGAAATATAGTTATTCAACTGATATAACACCTATTTGCGATTTAGAAATTGTTTTAACCCCGAATGATGTTATTAGATTTTTCTCAAAGATATGCCACACATTATAAAATTAAACATTAGCTATATTTCTTTTATCGTAATGAGGGGAAATTTCAGGCTGGTATTTCTAGAATCTAGCATTCAAATGAAAATTTATTGATTAATTATATAATTGTTTATTCATTGCATATTTTCTGCATACTATTGAATGTAATATTTTTTTTTATCAAGAATGTTTATTCAACTAAGCATATTATTTTATAATATTATTTTTTCTATTATAGAAACCTTATAATTTTTCCCGAATTTTGCCTATTTAGTTAACTATTTTTTATCATTCTATATATGTCATTTACTAAGATATGTAAAATATTGGCATAAAAATGTTGCATTTTTAAAATACTTTTGATTTTTTTTCGAACTCACAAAACAATATTCTGTGCTCATTTTAAAAAATAGTTCTTTTAAAATTTCAGCATCAAATTTGTTTCTAACATCAACATTTCTATTCTCAATTGCTTGCAAATGTAAATGATATTCCATTATCATCTCTTTTTTCTAACTGCATTACTTACGATTTTACGAAAATTATTATTTTTTATTAAATTTTTTGTTTTGTTTTTTGATTCATTACACTGTTTTTGAAATATTCAATTTTATTCCAGATTAATGTTCAGATAGTGAAAACTGACAGTTTTCATTAGTTCAACAAAAGGTTTTATATTCATAACAAATCAATGCACTCGTAAATTTAGCGTCTTTAATAATTGAAAAATGAATCATTATTTTAAATATGATGTTCTAAACTTAAAACTGCATTTAACCAATATAATATAGTTAAAAGTGTTAATCATTACTTTAATTTTTTCGAAAATGTTATTCCTTATATCACAAAATTTAAATAAATATAGTAACTTTCGAAGAAAACTTGCTGATCTTTCATATTGTTGTTTGAGGAAAATTAGTCAATGAAAAAAAAAGTAACTTCATTTATTTGCATAGTTTACGACTCCAAAATATTCTAAGAAGAGAGTTCAAAAGAAAAAGTAAAAGACGCGGTACTTTGAAAAGCATATTCGCTTTTCAAAGGAACCAGCTGTCTGCTGAAAATAAATTAGAAGACTTTCTTTTGAAACTTCACAATATGTTACGGTGACATTGGAAAAACAAAATTTAAATTCTGGAGGTCATACCTCCACGCTACTATGTGGGTTTCATTTAATTTTTCTGAGTCTCCATCTATTGCATCAGGAAAATTAAAAGGTTGGGGAAAAGGGAGTGCGATTCAAAGAATATATTAAAAAAACAAAATTACGTATTATATACTTCTAGACGTATAATAATAAGAATCTAAAATTAATTCCCATAAAATACATTTTTTATTACAATAACAAAGCGGTTGCTGAAAAGGAAGGGAAGAACCTAAATGTTCTTGAATTTAATAGAGAAATTAAAATCACAATAAAATCTGTGTTAACCAGTTATTTAATATATTTTATAATATAATTATGACTTATTACTTCAAAAATTTTACGTAAGAAATATTTATGATAATAATACGAATTGCACGAAGCATTCTTTCTTTAATAAGTGTCATTATTTATGATTTAAATAAAAAAAACTTTTTATCACAATAGTTTTCAATTTGAAAAGCAAAAGATCAGAAAGGGGCAGTGTTAATAATTATCATTTAAAATGTAACGTTAAATAGTGATTTAAATTTTGTTTAGTATCAGTTTAAGAATCACTTATTTGAAAATGAAACAAAATAATTTAAAAACGTTTAATTTGTGCTTTTTTTATATTTGCTTAGTTATAACGTAATATTAAATGCATTGTAGATTCATTAGATCAATATTCTCATCATCAATAATTTTTTAACGTCCCACATAGAAAAACGAAACTCCTTTTTATTAAAAAAATTGCTTGTAAATTGTTTTATAATTTTAAATCGGAGCATTTTCTTTTCAAAATTTCAATATATTTAAGGAGAGAAAAAAATTTAATGCAAAATTCGAACTTTAGAATCTTGAACCCAAGTGAAATTTTAAAGCATTGGGTTTTATCTCTCCAAAATATTCTCGAACTTAAATTTCAGAATCATATGCCATTGGAAAAAACAGTTTCAAAATTTTATTAATGTACTACTTTTGTTTAATAATCATTCAGACTCTGTTAACTCACAAATATCAGAAAACATAATGTGTAATTTTTATGCCTAATTTATATCTATTTTAACGAAAATATATACGGATTTATAATTTTAGTTAGGAAATAGCATACTAAATAACTATATTTAAGTAATCACCTTTTTAGTTACAATCTTTACTTGCTTTCAATAACTAGACTATCAGACTGTCTATCCTTTGACTTTTGGTATCAAATTTTGGTATCCACACCATCTATTTAATAATAAATTATACACAAAAAGTAAAGAAAAAATTACGTATAATGAAGGAATAATAAATATATTAAACAAGATTTTTCACTATCCATATGTCTATATTAGCCAAATCATCCAAAAAATGCATTTTAATGTTTACATGGCTAAGTAAATGCATTTAAATCTCGAATTATAAAAAATTTTCAATTTTTTAAATCAAAATTGTTGTTTAAAAGATCGATTTTAATTCTAGTATAAAATACATATGGAAATAGTTTCTGTATTATAATTAAAATATATCAATATTTATAATCCATATTTATTTTAGATTTAAACATAGGGATATAGCTATGCGATTTAATTGCAATTATTCTAATAATTTTAACATAATAACCTGAGTTCTATTAATACTATAATAGGCACTATAAGAAGTTTCTATGAGAAGGTAGTTGTGCAATAACTTTGAAGAGCATCTGTCAATACCATTCTGTTACTTTTAGCCGATCGATGCCTCCCCTATTCATCGGTACAGAAGTCCATCCTTAGTTTGCGATTAATGAGAGAAATACTTCACTATTCGTTGTCCGGGAAATTGTTCCTCAAAGGCGACTTCTTTGCGAAAGTGATTACATCCACTTCTTGGATTTCAATTACACTTCGATTGAAGGTCAGTTGATGGAGCATTGACACCGCTCAATTATATTGATGTTTTATTAATTCCTTATTAAATTCAGTACTCAATGAAAGTAACTGGAAGGATTTTACTGCAGCTTCCTACACCCTTCTACAAACTTCTGAGTTAGCAAGCCATGGAATCTTACATTCTGCAGTTTCAAAAAAATCTAAAAAGTCATGAAGAATAATGAAATGAAATCATTTAAATGAATTAAAACTAAAAACTGCAATAATAAGGATAATAATTTTATTGTCTACAAATATACAGTCTTAAAAATCAGAAATAATCTAATTTTAGTATCGAATAGTTGTTCTCAAAACATATCCATACTAATTTATCTAGGGAATTGCGTTATTTCAAAATATATATTATGTGTTGTAAAAAGAATATCAAATTATTGCAATTTTAACGAAGTTGAATGGTGTAAAAAGTATACAGCTTTTAAAAAATAATAAATCTCTTTCAAATTTAGAAAAGGCCTTTCTAGAATAGCTCAACTTTTAGCCGTTTTAGGAAAAGAGTAAAAGTCAATAATTATATGTAAATATTTTTTGGCTAGTGTGTTCATGCAATTTCAACTAATTTTATTCTCTAACTTTTACACAAGTTTAAAGTTTTCTGGGGTGTGATGCCTCTACCTTTAACTACATTCATTTATTTCATTAAGTTAGAATAAATTAGCTTACAATATTTAATAATTCCTTTCCATCTATCCTTAGTGTATTTTTCCATTTTCGGATTTTATATATTTCTTGATGAATTTATAATATTTTATTATAAAAAATGAAAAAATCAAACTATCAACATCCCCTTTTTCTAGAATTACGTTAAATAGTATCTTTCTATCATTTATATTAAACTTTAATTAAGAAAACGGTAAGACCATACACTATTTCAATTAATTTGATAATTACGACCACCTTTACCTTTAATATCTTAAACAAGCTTCTTTTCTTCTGCAGATATTGACAGAATTCTTGAAAAGAATTTGTGAAAAATCTATTAAGATGAAATGTATCTCGTTGAACAATATGATAGGGCCCTATCTTTCCATCGTGTGCACCGAAAACGAAATTATTAAAAAGATTCAACAAAGAACAAATACACATAAGGCTAGTTTATTTCTTTGGGGAGTTTTTAAAAAATTGGAATGCGAACATAAAGCAACACAACAGGAAATGTTCGTGATGATTTCTCAGACTTTCTTCTTTCCATTCTTATTATTAAAAAAATTGTGCATATAAGAATTTCTCGAAAATAAATTATGTTTTGATACAACATGCAATAAATAGAAATAAGAAATATACCGTCTTCATTTCGGTAGTTCTTATAAAAGAAAAATAGAAATAAGAAATATACCGTCTTCATTTCGGTAGTTCTTATAAAAGAAAAATTTCTACAAAAACAGAATTTGTTATATGAATTCGATAAACTGTTCCTCTCTATTTTGTGATTGTCTGTAATCATTTTACTTGTTAGATTTGTTTTTTTTTACTTGAAATATGCCTTTTTAAAGATAAAAAGTGATTATATATATATAATATAATATAAAATTTTCTACCCTATAAAAAGAGATTTAAAAATTATAATGTTTATTAAATGTATTCTTTCAAATTATACTTTTTTAAAATTATAATTTTTAATTATACTTTTTAAAATTGTAATATCTATTAAATTATTTAAAAATATATTCTTTTAAATTATACTTTTTTAAAATTATAATATTTACTAAATTATTTAAAAATATATTCTTTTAAATTATACTTTTTTAAAATACTAATATTTATTAAATTATTTAAGAATATATTTTTTAAATTTTATCTTTTAAAATTATAATCTGTATTATATTATTTAAAAATATATTCTTTATTTTCATATTGTTTTGATGAATAAACTACAAGAAAATAGAACACTGCTTAAGAATTTAAGATAAATTTTAAAACATCATCATATTAACATCATAATATTTAAACTTTGTGAAATAGCGACAAAAACTATTTATTCCAAAACAAACAACTTAAGATTTAAAATTCAAAGGTACATCAGTGGGCTGTGATAGGGTATTTGAATGATATCCTATCACAGAAAAGAGTAAAAAAATACCTATTTTAAATCTGAAAAGATATTTTTGAATTTTAAAATAACTACATTTTATAGAAATTCATACATTCGAAAAAAACCATTAAAATCCCCTAAACAGATTTCAAATGAAATGTATTATAGAAAGAATTTGCTATGTATTATATATCATTAAAAAATGGAAGTTCAATTAGCTTTCTCGTTTTACAGAAAACAAACGTTAATTTTTCTTTCTTTTCAAGGAGGATATTTTTTGAAATAAATTGGAGGCAAGTAAAATAAATTCCAAAAAAATGTTTTCTTTTTTGATGTTATGATATGATTTTTTATATTCTAAAAATTTGCCTTGTCGTTTTCAACAGAAAGTTTTTATTTCTTTCTGATAGGATTATTTCTTGTGATGATAGCCAATTGTTCAATCTTTTTTTTACGTTTTCACCAGTGTTTAAACATAAAGACAGAAATTAGGTTAAAAATATGAAGTTGGTATCAATATTTAAAAGGTTTTGCATGTGACTTTGGGTACATAATAATAAAAAGATTGAACAAAAGGAAAAGTTTTTTTTTTAATTATAATTCAAGAAAGGTTTTTAATTCATACTATATGTTTAATTGATTCATGACATGCGTATGTATATCCGCAAATTTCAAAATTTGTGCAGAAAAATATGTTACCGATTAGTTACATTATTTTTAAACTTTTACTGTGAATTTGTATTCAGTCTTGCATTGAATCCACCAAAGATAGCCTGTCTGCTTGTCACGCCACATATATGTGAATTTTTTTTCTGTTCCTACTATTATATCACACTCTCCATTTATATAAATCTTGTTCAAATTTTCAATTGTTAATAAAATAATTTTTATTCATCTAATCAAGTTCAAGTAAATTTTTTTAACTTATCAAGGATGACATTAGATGTTAATACAGTTTTTTTTTCAAATATTTATTCACGAATTTTTTATTAATTAATTTAAAGCTAACTTTCTCTCCAAAAATCTTCATTTTCCCGCCATCAAATGTGTAACGAATTCAGTTTGTTTTTTCCGAACACTAATGAGGTTAGGCTTTACATGTTTTCAGTCGATTATTTTAAACGATTCTGTTTATTTTCATAATATTTGGTGCTTTTAAAATCAAACATTATTAATTAATCGATTTTTCATATTCATTTTGAAGTACTTTGGAATTAAAAAATAGAGAATAAATAAAATTAGAAATTTATAATTTGCATGTGTAGCGTTCCCAACTGGTGTAGAAAAATCGCACATTCTGCGTTGTCGTAATTGGCTTTTAATTCTCAATTAGCGTTGAAATTTCAACGATAGTATTATTTTTTTAGTAAATCGGTAATAATAATTTTAATTGCCAGGCCGGGTTATTCTGGTTGGTATGGCGTTGGATTCGCATCCCTTAGGCTGCGAGTTCGAACACCTTATATAGAAAGGAATGGAAATTGCCAGAAAATTAGCTTTCTATTTTGCCGCTTAATTCTGTCATATGTATATGCATATTTTTAATAATTGTAATTATTTAATAAAAAGTAACTAAAATAAAAATTTTCTTTGTTAACTTAAATAGGAATTGATTTTAAAAAGTTTTTTTTATATCACTTGTTTTCTACAGAATTTAAGTAAAAAATTTGTTCTACAGCCGTATTACCTGGCTTGAGAAAATATTTGATGAAATGTTTTTGAAACAATTCTAGATATTATTTTTCTATTACTCATATTTTTAAAATTATTCTGAAGTTGGGTCTCACATTGAAATTTTCTTTCATTCAAAATATGAGAAAACTTTAAAAGATTCTAATTTTTATAAATAAAGCCTTCATTTCTCTTGAAACTGTAGGAAAAGGAAAACAATTGTTTTAAATGAAAAAAGATATATTGAAAATTAAAAAAAATTGCTAACTAATTTAAATTATTGTATATTTTAGTGAACATGTAATATTGACTTGTTAATTAGTTTGGCAAATAAAGTATTAGAAAAATTATACTTTTAAGAAATCGTTTGAAAATTATTATCTATTGCGTTTTATAATGACTTACTTGCTTTAAGAGATTTTTGATGATTCATGAATTTTAAAACTATTTCAATGGACAATCTATATTATAGTTTAAAATTCAATGAACATTACAATGTGAAAATCTTTAACTATTTTTTAATCTATTATTTTATATATTTTTGCCTTAAAACTCATTAAATAACTATTATTTGTAACAAAAATGAAAGAATATTTTATATTTCTAATGCTATAATCAAATTAATTTATTCGTATTGATATTTTTCTCTTAGAAAAGGGCATGCTATTTTTTTAAAGAAATGAAGAATAATTTCTGACGCCAGATTTTATATTGCTTAAACAAGGGAGCTTTTATTCCTATTTCACTTACGTTTCTGTTGCGTAATTCCTCAAAATCTATGAACTATTAGTATATATATTATTTTATCTCAGTTTTTTTGTCTGATTTTATATGTTTAGAGTTCTATTAACTATCACTGTTACTTCAAAAAATTAAATTACTTTCCTCCAATAGATTTTTCAGTATGAGAAAAAGGAATCTCCAGAAATTAACAAGTTTTAATCTTATGTCACTCTTTTTCAACTGTTTAATCTCAGAAACTATGGTTTTTAATTATCATAGTTCTTGTTTTTTTTACCTTGAGTGCTTTCACATTACGATACCTGGTGGGTGAAAAATACCACCCAAATATTTTTAAATTCTTAAGGGCTATTGGGTTTTCTACTTGCAATTCAAAATTTTTATTATTCTGTATCTTTAACTTTCATTTTAAGTTCATATACATTAACATCAGTGTTTCAAACAGGGTTACTGATACAGGGTTTTAAAATTTGTTCTCTAATCATTGTTTCCATTAAACTAATATGAATTAATCTCATCGTTCATGTGTTAATTCACCAAATAATTATATATTTTTATATTTTATAATTTTACCATTTGCTTGGCGCAGTATGACTAAATATGGCCCTTGCGCCAATAAACCCCATACAACCAACCAACCAACCCAGAAACTATGATCACCAGAAAATATCAGTTATTCCTTTTTAGAATGTTTGAGTCAAAGAGCGTAAACATTTTGTATTTGGTTCCAGCTTGACAGAGTTAAAATGTGAAGACATGCTGCTTAAGTGATTTATGAGCATTTTTATCTTAAATTATCGAAACCTGAGCTCAAATAGATTCTGTTGAAGGTACTTCAATAATTTTTTATAGTATTTTGTCAATTTTAATGAAATGTCAAGCCTATTCGTTCATCATTCGTCGTATTTCCGCAAAAAAAAAAAAAAAACATTTTTGATGAAATATGAACGGTTTATGATTTTCTTTTTAATTTTACTTTTTGATTGCCAAAAGCGTTTCGAGTTCTGGTATGTTCTATATCATATGTGAAATGATATGTAATCTTTTAATATTTTGAATCCCGTAAATTTAAATCTGCCAGACTCATCACCATTAAATTAAGTTTAGTTTTTAGTCCTGATACTACAATACAATCAGTTTGGGCAGAAAAAAAATTGATCTTCAATTTGTACGATGCAGCATCTTGATACAATTAATTTATAAGACTTATACAAAATTTAAAAAAAAACATTTTGGAAAAATTATATTATGAAAAAGTAATATATACAATCATATACATGGTATTAATTAATTTCAAAATTCATTTATTATTATTTTTTCTCCAAACTAAATTATTATTTACTTTGTCGAAAATTTATCATTATGTAATTTTCGGTATCTCAGTTTCATTCTAAGTAAAAATTTTAATTCATCTCTTTTATTTTCATAGTTAAGTTAGTTAATATAATACAGGCGAATTTAAAATAGTTAAATATTTGCTTTCCAGCTTATTACAAAAATGCAAGATGCTCTTTCGAATGTAAAAATACAAACGTTATTTAGAAACATTGTCGGCTTTACTAGATAGAAGCTACTTAGTAATTGTCTATCTAAAAAGATTTCATCTGTATTCTGATATTAATAAATAAATAAAGGTACGAGAAAATATTTATTTTAAATAAACTGTTAGAGAAGTAGAAAATATTTTAATGAATTTACTTTATAATATTAATGCAGAAAAAAAATCTTTTCTAAATTATTTTGAGAAATAAATCTAATTCTACTTTGTACAAAAAAAGAAACAATACAAACTTTTTTAAAGATATATTCAAGGCAAAGTTCTGTGGTTTTACAGATTTACTAAATATGTTCATACATGTAACATATTGTTAATTCCACAAAAATAAATCTATCGTGGAACTGTGTGTGTGTGTGTGTGTGTGTGTGTGTGTGTGTGTGTGTGTGTGTAACAAGGAACGAAGATGGAGAATTCAATGCTTTATTTTCGTCTGGACTGTCTTTTCACTAAAATTCCATCACGATAAACTCTGCTAGCTTTCTTGAAATGCCTTGATCTGCCGATCTTTCTTTTCAAACATATTACGCTGAAATTCAAAAAGGCAAATATACGGCATAGGTATTTTGGCACAGGTCTGAACAAATATTACGTGCCATTCGTCAAGATTGAAAAGTCACTGACTTTTCTAACGCATTATGCAAAATATTGTGTTAAAAATGCTATAAATAATATCAAAGTCCTTGGAAAAAGTGAATTTTGTAAGATTTATAAACCAAATAAAAATGAGCTAAAATGTTTATAATCCACAAAATAAACTTTTATAAAATATATAAAATGTAAAGAAAAACCACGAAACTTGTTTTCTCATTTAATAATTTATAAAAAAAAGCAATATAAGTACATTATGTGAAATATATCCAAATCGTTATGATAATATAATAATCAATTTCAAACGATTTTTTTTCGAATCCTTTTAATATTTCCCCTCCAAAAAATTATTCAAAAATATTATGAGAATAACTCTCTATATAATAATCATATTGAATATTTCTCTTTTTAATATTACATTTTTCTCTCTATAATATTCATATTGCGTATTTCTATTATTCATTATGTAATATTCCTTACGAAAATATTTCCTTTTATAATATCAATACTTTTCTTCATAATATGCTTCATTCAAAATATTATAAAAAATTATCAGAATATTTCTCTTGAACTTTACTTCAAATATTCAATTCTTTAGAAATGAATTTATTATTAAATTCGACTTCTAAAGGAATTTTTAATACCATTTGATTTTCTGATATGTATGATGATGATATGTTTAGATGCGCCCCATATTTTATGAAAGGTAAAATTAAATTTGATTGGAAAATCCTTTGATGTCGAAGAAGTTTAACTAGAATATTTAGTGCTATTTTAATGTTTAATTACACCGTTAAATAATCAATAATTCTCTTTCACTTCATAAAAGGCATTTATTATTCTTTCGGATACTTTGAAATAGACTTTAAAATATAGTTTTTGATCATGACTTTAAATTACACTTTATCAAAACCAATTTTGCAAAGTTTTGTTAATAATTTTTTGTCCCTAATATTTCGTGCAGCTAATAGGAAATATAAAAACAAAATTTATTTTATTAGCATAAGCTCTTCTGTATACATTTCAGTTCCCTGCAGTTTTTTTCTTACGATTTCTTCTTCTACAACGGAAGTTTCAGCGTTATAGAATAACGTATCATAGCTTCGAAATGTCTTGTGTCTGATCGAACTAACATTCAATAATGCACCTCCAGTATTCAGAGATGAACCAAAACTGTGTTTCCTTCCTTAAATATTGCATCTAAATATACGATAAAAGTAACCAAAACTGCGTTTCCTAAAATATTACATCTTGATATACTATTAAGTAACTAATCTGAATTGAAGTAGTAAATAAAAAATTTAAAAGCATTAACAAATTTCATGGGTATTAAAATATCTAAATATTGTATTTAGACTCATCTTTGAATACCGAAATCTTCATTTTTCCTGATTTTGAGCAGATATGTTCATTTTTAAATATGATAGGAGTTATCGAAAAATTAAGTGAGAATATTTACAATAGAAATTCAAATATAATAAGAGGACAGCCATTATGATATTCTAATATTTGTTTAGAAGATAATCATCATACCATTGAAGAGATAAATAGAATCATATAATTGGTAATTTTTATGTTAAAGGAAATTGTTTATCTACTATAACATTTATCAAGTAATCAAGAACAATCTTAACTTTCTCATATTTTTTAAAAATTAGTTTAAGAGCTAAATAAAATTTTAAGTAGCTAAGAGGTACATGCTTTTACATTCCAAAGTACGTTTGGGCCAAATTTCGAATGTCAAGTTCCTATAATATATTTTGTAAATAGCCAAACCAGGCATTCTCCTTTATTATTGATAGAGATATCAGAAAGATGTTGTAAACCTTTAAAGGTTAACAACCCTCTTTTAGAAGCATTGAATTCTAAAAAATATGCTGGTGAAAAATTATTTGCTTAAAAAATAAAGCACACCGATACTTTACAATACTTGAATCGATTCATTTCATTAAAAAAATCTTTTTTTCACTTGAATTGTGTAAAAAATAAATCCAAAGGGCTGTTCTGTTTCAATATACGGTCATTAAACCATAAAAGCAATTATTGTAATTCACTATTCAGTTTCTTTTGAAATGTAGATACACTCTTCAATATTCTTCTATTTGCAATGTTGATAATCTCCTTGCACATGTATATATCTTTTATTATGTGGATATTCTCTTTGCAATGCATATATCTTTTATTATGAGGATATTCTCTTTGCAATGCATATAGTCTTGCACAAAATGGATATTCAAATGTGAATATTCCCAATATTCACCGAAATATAATTGTTTTTTCGAAATATGCTTTTTAAACAAAGGCACTGAAATATATAAATATAAATTGAAATTAAAAAAACAATTTTTATTTATATATTTCAAAAATCAAAATTCAACAACTCTGGATTCGAATTGTAATCTTCCATTTTTGCAGCTGATTTGACAGATCAAAAATTTTCTTATTTCATTCTGATACATCTCTGGTTAATTCAGTATTTCCAGATGCAATTATTCATGTGTATAACATATTCGAATTTTGCGATTTTTCTACCTCGTTTTCAAACTAAGATTGAAAACTGAAGCTCCCAGAATAGAAATCCCTTAGACTATAACCTCTCAAGAATTTCAATCAAAAGAGGAAATACAAAAAGATTCAATTTTCAGATTCTCTGACTAAAGGAAATAGCTAACAAAGATGTCTGATCCATATGGAGAAGAATGGAATCAAGAAAATTCTCGACTTCCCTTTTAGAAATTCAAATCCGCCCCTGGTCTCTTTTGGGTAAACAAAATAGCATTGAGTTGTTAGAAATAAAATCATAACTTTCTAAACTTTATCAATATTATTTTTTAAGTCTGAACCATTTATTCAGAATTTTGTTATTAATATTTTCCTTTTTTTAACAGATTTATAACATCGTTTTCTATTTAGTTAACGGAATGGAAAAAATCATAATGTGGGTTTTTTTACTGATACTTTCAAATTTTAATAATGATTCAAGAAATTTGTTCATATATTTTAGTATATGTCTGCAGATTGGGAAAAAAAATTAAAAAATAGTCCTCAAAAGAATTTAATGCTATTTTTTTTCTTTTTATTCCTTTCTTAAATTTAAAATAACCAGAAGTTTAAATATAAATCACAATTCCGAAAACATGTCTTGCCTTTATAATGAGAAAGGTTGTTGTTCGAATGATGATAGCATACAAATATTATTTTAAAATACACAGTAAGGTAAAATTAATTAAAATAAAGCTGTTAAAATAATATTCGTCATGAAAGGAAGAAGATGTTATATATTGGTATTGAAATTTTTATCATTATTGATGGAATGGGAATTTTATGCTTCATATTTGGTGAAGTGCAGAAATATAACATATTTTAAATTGCCATTAATAATGACGTTTACTATATTTAAAGGTTCATGCGAGTTTTCCCGCAATAAAGAATGAATTTGAAAGCAAATCCATGCTAAATTTTTGGAATTATTTAATGAAAGATAGTTTTTAAAAGAGACTATTTATCTTAATGGCTTAAATGGTTTAATTTCCATAGCCAGATTATTATCGCTTTTCAACTAATTTTAGTAACGACAATATAAAAAGACGTTTTAAATTAATATATAGTTTTAGGTTATATTTTAGTTCATAGTAAAGATAAAAGTATATAGAAAGAATTTTTCATGTAATAAAGAAAAATTATGCACTCATAAATTGGATTACCCAATTGCTGATATAATTTATATAGTTTGAATTTACATGAAAATAATGCTAAAAAATAAAAACGTTATTAATAACTTTCTGCCATTATAAAGTCGATGGTATTTGATTATAATTTGAGAAGAATCTATTACTATTATCTAATAATTAATCCTAAAAAGATTTATTGAATTGGATTTTTGAAACTATGTTAAATCATAAATATAAATTTTCTAATATCAGGGACTAGATCTATATGTTTTCCAAGAAAGGAGGATTTGCTTAGTTTTAATTGCATCGATATCTATACAAGATTTTATTTTAATTTTAACACCTAAATGTAAAAGGTTTTACTTTTTTTTCTTCCTGAAAATTTAACCCAGGTATAGAATATAAAATTAATCTCCACAATTAGCTTGCAAAAACAAACAAAGGGATTGAAATTTTATAACATTTGCTGAAAGACTAAGATAATAAACAATTCCAAGAAATGACTTAAAATAATTTAAGTATTTTTATGAATACATTATTAATGCTTTAAAAAATAGAGCGCTAAAAATATTAGATATCAAATTTAAACAAATATATTAAACAGAACAAATATATGAAACCAAAATGTATAGTTAAAATATAAACAGATAATTAATTACTTATAGAACTTGAATAGTTGATTTAATCTTAATTCTCGGGATTATATAGGATTTGCAATAAATACTTTTATGAAAAAATATTGCGCCCAAGTTTATTATTTCACTAATATTTTTTCACAAAATTGTTTTTAACACAAAATTTTTCATTATCTGTCTATTTTTCCTTTTTAAATTAATAAATAATAAATAAGTAAGTAATAAATAGGAAATTAAAACTAAAAAATTCTTTTTTAAACTCTAATTTAAATTTAAAATTGAATATTTGATTAAAACTTTTTTTCAGTCATAGTAAATTAAAGTAAACGTATTGTTACATAGGGTATTTTAGATATATTTAAAATTTATTTTGACCATAATAAATATTTAGTTTAGATTTGAAAATATGACATTTTTATCTAATTTATTTAAATGAATTTAATTTTATTTTTTATTTAAAGAATTGACTACCAAAAGCCATTGGAGATTATCTGAGAATTAAATTCGCATCCAAATATTTATTAGAATGGAATAAAACTAAGAATTAATTTGGGACTGGTGACAAGAATTAAAATGAAATAAATCTCAAACTTTTATTTTTCCATTTAAAAGAAAAGAAAATATCAATAACTCTGGATTACTGACAATATTCAATGAGCTTTACTTGAGTTTAGTTTGAAAAAATACAAATCAAAATTGAGATGTTTTCAATTTATTGAAATAAAATTATTAGCGATTCATTGCCTCGAAATGATAATTAAAGTAAAAATAACTTTCAATTTCTTTCCACAGAAAGGGTTTTTAGTGAAAAAATAATTTCTTGAATATTTCATCTGTAATTGCTTTTTAAGATATTTCCTCGCATAGTCTGATTTTTTTCAGCACGATTAATAAGCCGTTTAAAATTTTTGAATTGGTCGCTCAAGGATAATAAAGGAAGATATAGAATTGTAAATAATGTTCATACCAATAAATGAAGAAACAAATTTTATTTCTTTCAATTTTCTCTCGGATCCTTTTGAGTAAAAATAGATGCCTTTCAAAGGTTTTTTTCAGTTCTATTTTCTTTTTTATTTGCGCGATACATTTGGATATCTATCGCAAGACATAGTAAGAGAAAATGAGAAAGCACAAGAATCGATGTGCCAATTTTTCCTGAATATCATCCTAATATAATTTTTTAACATTACTTTTATTTTATTATAACAGAAAATAATTTATATTTCAATAAAATATGGAACCATCACGAAAGAAAAAAGAAATCAGTGTAAAAAGATAATCAGTAATAATGTAAATATTACTTTTGTACTAAATGCTACTGTAAAAATTTTTGAGGATTCGAAATTAATGTGTGAAAGAATGAAAATTCTTCCCTGTTCTTCAAATAAATTCTTTTCTATTAATTAAATAATAAATGTAAATATATATGCTAGTACTGGCAAATCTAAAGCCTTAGAAAGAAATGGTTCTTGGAATTTAGTTTTTAGTATATTGCATTGCTTATAGAAATTTGAAGAATGTAATTTAATTTTAAAAAATATCGCAAAATTAGAATATTTGTGAAATTACATTCCTGACAAATTGAAAATTAATAGAAAAATTTGAAAGACATTTTATTGTCAAGAGGGATTTTTATTGACTCTTACAAGGTGAGAAGGTTAAATAACGTATAAAGGAAATTATTAAAAAAAAACAATATTTCAAGGGTTCTTGAAATTTTTCTGTACTATGATAAAACTGTTTTCTATCAATATCCTTCAAAAATTTTCTAAAATCTCATTTGTGAATTAATAATTCTTTCGTGCATAGTTTAAAGTTGCTCGTCATGAAACTAAAAATAATCTCTTTGCTATTCATAAATGCTTATGCTCTGAATTTGGAATTTTGACTACTTTCTATATGGAGACTCTATAACTCATGAGACATGGCTTGTGAGATTGATTTTTTTAATGCAATGATGATGAATTCCTTTCTGTATAGACTGAAATCCTGGGAAGAACAATACCAAAAGGGTTGCACAAATATCAGTCCACCTTGAGAAGTAAGAACGAAATGACTGTTATTTAGAGTTCAATTCTTAGTATTTATTTTATTTTTTCTACTACATTTTCTGTGAAGTAACTCATTCAATGTAATGTTTTTTCTTACGTAAAATTAAATATAGATACTATATTCTAAGAAGGGCAGAACAATAATAAGACTAATTATCTAAAATATAATTTATTATGTTACAGAAAGAGAGAAAAGCCATATATGACTTCCACAAGAGTATTGATTCTGTGAATGTTAAACTCGTCAAAATTTTATAGTGGATATTTTGATTGCTAGAATGGGTTTCTATATTTTAAAAAATGCACTACCAGATAAGAAAGATCGACACCTTTTTTTTAGAAGTTTCAGAATATGTCGAATGACAAAGAAAGTATATTGAGATATTTATGATGTGATTTTGATCGAAGAATTTTATTATGAGCAATAGAACTTTCTGAAATATGTTCTAACCTTAATATACTTGTATATGTAAAAGCAATAAACTATAAAACAAATATGAGAATGTTGGAAAAATCCAAGATTATATAACTTACTTTTATATCAGAAGTTTCCAAAAGAATGTAAGGATTGCTTAATGTAAATTTTATTGGGAGGTATTATAATAAGAATCACAAAAATAAGCACATTAAACCTTAAATATTTCTAATCACGAAAGCAGATAATTAAATAATTAAAAAAATTAGAAGTCCTGTTAAGAAATGAGTGTACTTCGTAACATAAAACACAAATTTATACCAAAATAATTATATTAATAAACATAATTTTATATTTAATTATTTTTTCCGACTTATAAAAGGAATCAAGATAGAAAGAGAATACATTAAAAAATACGCTCCTTTCCTTCAAGTGTTCGGTTCTTTACAGATTAGGATGTACGCTTCTTTTGATCATCAAATAATTTGATCAGATTGTTATCCAAAAGAAAATGAGAAATGAAAATAAAATGGGGAAAAAGTTGTTGTTTTTTTAATTTTTTTGTATGCAGCATCTGGAAAAAAAAACTAATTAAATTCATAAGCAAATAACTACTTAATTCTTTTTTTAGCTATTCGTGCCTCTTAATTAATTTCTTTGGCCTTCAATTTGTATTTATTAATACTCAACCTTGGTTTGTTTCCCTTATCTTTATTGAGAAAAAAAACTGTTTTTTTTCAATTAGTTAATTTTGGTTTAATAGAAATTTAGTTAGTTTCCTTAGGGATTTAATAAACTATTTTTATTTTCAATATATATTCATATATTTTGTTAAAATGGAAGATTGGTTTAATTTTTTGTATCCTCGTGGATATTTTGATTTCTTTCTGATCCTAAAATCTGTATATGTATTTAAATGAATTAGGCTGTCATTTTAAAAGTGATTTTAGATTTCATTTCTAAACTGCTAGAAATATGCATTTACGGCTGATTTATAGAAGGCTTTCAATCATGAGTATCATATTTTATATGGAGACAGTGAATCAGTTGGACAATCATTTTTTTAATACAATAGGGAAACCTAAAGGAAATAATTTCCTTTAAATATCATAATGAAACAAACTGTAGATCTGGACAAAAATACTTCATTCGAAGTTTCATAATTGTCGATTTCAATCACAATATTGAAAAACATTCATTGCGTAAAATTTTAGGTTATAATTTTTTTTATTTAAATATGATTGCAAACTCTGATAAAATATTTAAAAATTTAAAATATTTTTTTCCGGCATTACATTTTTTTTACAAAAACAAAATAAGATTTTCTTTCTTTTAATGTTATTTAGGATATTTCTTATAACTAGAAAAATATGTTTATTTCTAACGGTAAGGGAAATAGTTTTTGAACCTGATTAGGGTAAAATTCTCTGTGTCCTCATGTCCATAAATTAAAGATAATACAAATTTGGGACAATAAAGAGTCAGAAGCAAAACAAATGTGAATTATTTGTACAGCCTATTTATTAAACAAAAGGTAAAGAGCAAAAGGGATGGTTTAAGTTTTAAATAATGAATAAAAATTGCAATTCTTTGCTCCCTGGAGCAAATTAAAAAAACTAATATTACGTATTTGGTATGATATTAATGCAAAGTATGTCTCCCACACGATATAATACAATCCGTGCAACGCTTAGTAATAAAATTATCGATCAGATATAGGGGAATATAACACCATTCATTAAGCAATGCTCTCCGAACTTCCTGTAGACATGTAGGAAGTGGTTGACGAGTTGCCATTCGTCGGTCAATTATGTCCCACACATACTCTTCTGGATTCAGATCCGGTGAGAATGCTGGCCATTCTATATGGGTAATATCCTCCAATCAAAAGATGGGGGATTGGACAGTGTTAATAATGATCATTTGAAATATAACCTTAAACGTTGATTCAAATTTTATTTAATATCAGTTTAGGAATAAATTAGTTGAAAATAAAAAAAAATATTAAAATTCGTTTAATTTGTGCTTTTTAAAATTTTCTTTAGTTATAATATTTTAGTTAAAAGTTCTTTCCTTTTACAGTTTATACAAGTGTCTTTCCTGTAAAAACGAGATTTTACACAGTTTTTAAAAACAATTACAGCCTTTTCCCAACTGTTCTCATGCTGATAATGTCATATAGCATCGTTTTGTAAATTTTTGTGGAACTTTCATTGTGTTAAGATCCGATTTCACTATGGTAAAATTGAATGTTAAGTTCAAACATATAAATATTGATAGATAAACTGTGAAATGAATACTGTTATACAGTAGATTGCTTCGAATAATACGTTAAACTAAGTACATTCATGATTTTTTTAATGGCTAGTTCATTTGTAGTTAATATTGAAAATATCCGTATGTTCTCTGTATGCGCTTTATATCTGCGCTTTATATGCGCTTATTTTCTGAGAAATATTTTCTCAGAAAAAAAAACTGCTGAGATCTTGGTCCTCCAGATATTATTAAAATAATATGAAAATAAGTATGTTAAATAAGGATTTTTTTGGTAGTATGCAACAAAAATGAAATAGAAATTGAAGTATATTAAATTTCAGATCTTGATATGCATTTATTCATTGCAGGTATAATTCGCACCTTATGAAGTTAATGGTAGAGTCGTTCTCGAAAATCTACCGACTTTAATTTTTCCTTCGCCTACATCAATTATTACTTTTTCTATTTTCATGTAACCCAATATAGATCTTGTTTTTTGTTGAAAAATAAATGCATGAATGTAGAGTAATCTGATACTCCTGAGAATGAATTTGCAAATTTAGAAACCTCAGCCTCAAAAGAGAATTAAAAATTATGTGTCTTGCCAAGTAATTTTCGAAATGAATCAGTGATGTATTCCATGCTACACTGTTTAGTTAAGAGTGTTTCTTGAAACGTTTTGGTCCTCCAAATTTAAGTCTTACTTTTTAAAGTTCGTTGTCGTGATAAATTTGTATAACTTCTTTAAGTTCTATGTATGCACAGTTAATTTTTTTGTACATTATTATTTCTTAATTTGCTCTTGTTTTTTTACACATAGTCATCTATATTAAAAACTGTTTTTAAAAATATTATTAATCTATTTTTTTCGATATATTCTAAATTTCTCTGAATGTTGGCACATATGTCGTATAGTTCAATTTCTTGTTTGTATATTTTTTATGCATTGCAACATGTATGAGAACCTTTTCAACCAATTTATTTAATTTTGAATCAAAAATTAAAATACTATTTAATAAAATTAGTCTATTAGCTTACATCAAAAGTTTGAGAATATAATAAAATGCTTTAAGATCAGGAAAAATACATGAGTGACAATGAAATATGATATCGTAACTCGTATCGTATACATATATATATATACATATATATATATACATATATATATATACATATATATATATATATACATATATATATATATA
>JAOUZG010031916.1:6180144-6282773 GCA_026289955.1 Argiope argentata | reverse complement strand
ACTCTTCAGATAGCGGGATTTTAGTGGCGTGATGTCTAGGGGTTTTTTAATATTTACGGGTTAGTTTCTAAACCAAAATTAAAATAATACAAACGAAGGATGAAGAGACTTCTTTAGAAAAAATAAAAGAATTTATTTAGAGTTAAAGGGGAATATTTACAGGGGGAGTATTTACAGGGAAATATTAAAAAGAATTAAAACATGGAGATATTTAATGATCAGAAAGTTAGATTATTTCCTCTAGGAGGACGTTAGAGATGGGGAAACATTATGACTAAAAATATATATTACCGCGCATCCGCTGAGCATAGCGGGAACCGCTGACGCGTGAAGACAGGCGTCTTCTCTGGACGAAAGTTAGTGAGCCTCTGATTCAAAGTTAATTGGGACAGACTTTCGAAAGACCGATAGGTGGCGTTGTTCTGGAATGCAAACTAATTAAAAATAATGGCCCTCTGGGAAATAATCTAACCTTTACAACACTTGCTTTGGATTTCATATATCATCGAAGGTTGACAAAACAAGATGAAGGCAGATGTTGGTTAATTAAAATGGTTCTGTGGAATATCCTACATATATATATATAATATATAATGTAATCAAGCAAGTATTTATTTATTTAATCATTCATTTCCAGTCTCAATAAAGATTCATGAGGACATTATTATTTCCATTATCCTTTAGTTATATCATACATAATTATTAAGAATTATTTATAGAAATACTTTGTAGTATAAATGAAATAACGGTGTATCGTTCTCAAACTTATAGGATCCACATTACTAAGGGTTATTTGAAATAAATGTTTGATGTTTACATTAATGGAATCAATGTTTTATTCCTAGACGAATGATAATATTATTCAATACGAGAGTGTTCCTTTGCTATTAATAACTCAGGCAATAACAAATATCATGAGAAATGATCCTTTAATGTTCGTTTCTTCCTAATCTCTGCATTGCAGACAGCAATAGTTACCAAAACCAGGAAAGTTTTGTTTGGTAAATGCTTTTGTTGTAACATTATTTGCTCAGGTTCGTCCAAAGATTTGTCTTCTAGGTTGCTTTATTTTGGTCGATATCACTCTTAGCCTTCATGAGAAAGCTTAAAAAGGAAAAGAGTAATTTCCATTAATATCTGAGACACGAGGAAAATACTAAATGTCAAGGAAAGTAGTTCCTTCTACATAAAATTTATATTCTGTCAATTTAACTATAAACTAATAGTAGTCATTTCGAACTAAATTGATTTCGATTTTGGGTTATAGCTAATCATAGTCTATTTAAATGTCTATTTATATCAGTTTTCTTACTACATTTCATTTAAAACTAAATATTTCGATCAAGCTATGTATTGAGACTTACATTTCGGAATCTGATAACTGTGAAATTCAAATTTATAAAAATATATATTACAGTATTACCTATACACAAAAAAAATTATTGATCAACAATTAAATGCTTAATAAGTAATAATAGAAGTATAGAGTAAAGAAAATACTCAGTAGAGCCAAAATTGCACCTTAATACCAGAGATTTTGTGTTGGGTATTCTTCCGTTAATATCTGTATATTTAAAATCAAATGTCTGCTTGCTTGTAACTCTAAACTTCTAGATGCATTAGGAAAATTTTAGGTGTATTATTTTTTCTGCAACTTTAAAGATTAACTGCGATGATATGCATTCATACCTTATCCAAGATTGCACAAAATTATATGAAGTAATTTAAAGTTTCACCTAATTTAAGTTAATTTAAAGCTCATAAATTCAGAACATAGCATTAAATATGTTTTTATATTAATTTAAAATGCTAAACTTTTATTGTGAAATAAATCCACTAATTTTTTAAAAATTTTCAAATAACTGACAATTTATTTAATTTTGAAATATTTAAGTTATTTCAAGATTTCTATCACTCGTATTCATATGTCTACATTGTTCAAGATCATTGTTTTTTTTAAACATATTTAATTTTGCTTTTAATTCTTAGAATAACCTTTTAAAAAAAGGTGTGTGCAGAGGTATTTAATTTAAAGCACAAAATTTTAATACTGCTTTTTTTAATGTTTGATATAATTTTGTCTCCAACTTTATTTTCCAAAATTTTCAATTTCTCTGAATTATCAAATTATTTTCAAATGCAATTAAGCTTGAACTTTTATTAGCAAGTATAATATTAGTAAATAATTTCATAGATAATTTATCTTTATTATTTTTTGCATATTAAATTTCGTTGGCAACATGCTTAAAAAATTTATGAAATTTTGAAATTTATCTTTGATTTCTATTTGTTTTGCTTTGAGATCGAAAATAGAATGTGATTCAAGATACATTTTATTTTATTTCAATATACTAAATAATTTTCTTTGCGTCTTTAAGGAAAAATAAGTCTGCAACAAGCTCACAGAATAAGATCTTATTTTCATCATAAAATAATCATCCTTTAATGCAAAGTTATCAATTTAATTGTATTGTTTCAAAGATTACATTTTTGAAATTTTGTTCATGGCATTCGTTTTCAATACTTTTATATATTTATTCATTTTAAATAAGTAGTATCTGGAATTTAGACATCGAGTTTTTTTAAAAAAAATTATTAATATTAAGGAAACATTGAAAAGTTTCTAAAATACTATAGCTGTAAAAGCAGATCACGAAATCGGAATCAAATAAAAAAGATTTTTATAAAAATGTATACGTAAGCAACATTCATTCAAAAAAGTTTATTAATGATATGTAATTCCAGCAGAAGCACGTTGGATCCTTCATTAATATTTTTTATAGAAAGTTATCTCAATAATGCACAATGAATCTAATGTTTCAATTAACTTTGGACTCATTTCAAATTCGGTTTTCAACATAACATACTGTCTAGAAAGACATCTACCATGCATACTTTGAAGTTTATTGTGAATAATATGAAGAAAAAGGGCTTTAGAAAATATTTATGAAATGTATTTATTTTATATTTTTCAAGAAGTATTCCGAAATTTTGAAAGATTTTCTGTAGGTCATAGCCTATTTCCAAATGAATAATTTCAAACTAACGGTCAAATAACGAAGGGAATATCAGGTGATGAAAGCTGCATGTTCTGGCAATTCATTTAAATAAAATTTTAACACCAAACAAAGGATTTCTCTTACTCAATGACATCTTTTTAGGAAATTCGGTTAAAACTGCTCAACCAATGTTATTGAGAATTTTCCACTCCATATATATATATATATATATATATATATATATATAATTCTTAATTTTGATTCTGAAAAGGAAATATTTTATCATATAAGTTATTACCACTTCACTGTTTCATATTTCAGAAGCAGATAAATAAAAACAAAGGATAACTTAATTCTAATTATGTTATTACTTCATAACTTATAAATCTTGTCCCATCGCTATTTAAATTAGGAATGAATTCGTGAAAAAGATTGCGATTATTTATGAAACTGGTTTACCTTTTCAACCAAATTTCTTTTCTATTTTTTTTCTTGGTAAACTTCAAATAAAGCGACAATTTTCATCATTCAATAACATTTGGCAATTAATTTGATAATTGCCTTTCCAAATTTCATATTAAGAATTCTTGTTGAAATCCCGTCCTATCTGAGAAAGGAGCAAAATAATAAAACATTGATAAACAATTCTATAAAAAATTAGATAAAGCAAAATATTACCAACGATATTTGCTAAAGATTTAATAAAAATATACACAATATTTAATACTTAGCTTTCGATTGTAGTATAAAAGTATGTGATTTTATATTTTTAGGTTAAAAAAAAGTATTTCTTTGTAATACTGAAAATATTATCACAAGCTTTATATAAATAAACTTTTGACAAATAATCCGAATTGAAGAAAAAAATTAATGCTTTATTAAAATCGTCGAAAAGTTATAGAAATATATACAAAAATATTTCTTTGGTTTTATTAAATTTATAACTAAAGTTATAATAATAACTTTTCCAAAACGCACATTTCCATTCTTCAGAATATATGGTTCTGTGTCCATACAGATAACCAGTCACACATATCTAAACTTTTCCAAAACACTTTTATTATTTAAAAGTGTTACAAACCCCATATTAATCTGTGTAATGAGTACCGACTGAAATTTAATTGATATCTTAATATCAATAATTGTCATTCAGCTAGTTGAAGAAAAGAGTGTTTGCTGGCTCAAAAAACTAATTATAAAGACTAAAATCCAATCTGCTATGCATATTTCAATTTATCATGTCAGATTATAATTTCTTGAACGGCCAAGCACCACTTGCTCTTGTAAGTTAAAGTTCATTTTTATTCATTTTAATTGTTTCATTGAAAGAGTCTCTTGTAAATATTGTAAATGATCTCAAAAAAATTGTCTCGCATTTATTGTTTACAAAATATATCACATTTCCTATTGATTTCCTTTCATATAATCACGTGCTCTAAATGACATTTTTCTAAGTTTTATTTGGGTGGTCCTTAACTTATTTTTTTGTAATCAGATCTTTTGTAAATGCAGATAATAATATTTATATATTTTGCCTACGGAGTTTTGTTTATGCCACAAACCTTATCCCAGAAACAGCATCATGTTCTGACATAATAAAAACTTCTTAAATGGCAAAACTACACGAATTAAAATAGATGAATTTTTGAAAATAATTTATAAACTGTTTTTATTTCCTCTCTCAGGGGCTCATTTACAATTGAGAGAAAGAAACTATCAGGAAAAGAATTTACTTGCATTTTATAGAAACAGTAATGCTACTCTGAAGGAATTCGAATGCATTCTTTAAAAATATTGCTTTAGTAAGCCTTTTTTTTGTGTGACTAAGTTTTACGACTTCGGTGCGTCAACATGAAAGATGATGCCTTGATGCTATATGACAGTTCAAAATTTAAATTTTTTGGCAAACTCGATCAACCAAATATTTTTTGTTGGACCGAAATAATATTTATTTTGAAATACTCTTATGCTGCATTTAATAAAGTCTTATTATTCCGGAGCTTTAACATGTCATCAAAGATATTTTATAACCAGCCTGAAATATAAGAAATAGAGACTTATATCTGTTTTAAAAATGACTTTTGACCTTTTTTCCAATCATGAATTAGACTTTTATCTAACACACAAAATGAAGCAATAATTTGTAAAAAAAAGTATAATTATAACAATTTTGAAAAGATAATTCCCGAAACTTAAAGAAATTAATTATTTTTATTGAAATTTAAATTAATAGTTTTATAGTGGTATTTAATTCATTTACTGATGAATTCATTTATTATTCATTTACTCATGAATATCGCTTTATTTACTAATAAAATTGCCCCAAAATTATTCTTAATTTATAAAATTACCGTGGTATTTTTTAATGTGTAAAAATATATTAATTTTATTGAAACGTTGTCAATTATTCTTATTATGTTTTTATCAAGATTAATTCATTTTTTAAGGAATTAAAGTTGATAACTCAACTTTGATTCCTTAAGAAAGAGATAAATAGTATTACTCAATTTATTAATCACTTTATCCGTGTTTTTTCTCAAGGACAATTTATATCATAGTTATTTTTAAATAAATGACAACAATCTATGTTTTATTTTTCATTTGTTTGATTATGCAATATATGGAATGTTTTCCCCTATTGAAAAGTTCCTTTTTTAAATACTATAATTTTTCTTCACTATTTTATTTTATGTAAAATTATGTAGCTTGTAATTTTTTAAATCTTAAATAATCTGCATGTTATTAAGTATAGGTATTGTAATAATAATGCTCAATTTTTATTTTCTACTTATTGATGAATATAATTCCACAATTATCATAAAAACGATTTGAGATAAATCCTTTAATTTAAGTTGAAAGTTAACTTTTTTATAAATGTAATATGATGAAAGAAATAGGTTTTACACCAGGTTAAGATTTTTCGTTAAATTTACATTTGGTTCTGCTTAAATAAAACTAATTCTGTCACAACAAGAAGAAAATTAGAATTAAAAAAACGCAATTTTTATCTTACAGGATCAGAATTGGAAGTTTTATCTATTAAATAATGATTTTTTAGAAAGAAGATTATCCATCTCTATATATTTTGTAATATGACTTTAGTTATATGATTGACTCTATTCAAATTCTAGATGAAACTTATCGTTAAAAACTTAATAATATAACAAAATTTCACGGTGTTTATATTGTCACAATGAAAAAAAATCGTGTTTTACTAGAAGCATAAAATTCTTTTTCATTAAATTAAAAATAAAAATTATTATTTAAATCTGAGACAACTTTATTTAGATTTCAAATTACATTGTTTTACATTTTACGGTTTCAAAAGGCAACGATTTCTTTCTTAAATCCACGTTTGTCTGTTATGTAATTCAATTTTTATTTGATTATTTATTTAACACGTTAACTTAAAACTCATTCAATATTTTATCGTTTTAATAAAAATTAAGCTTCTTCTATTGATCATACAATACTGAATTTTTTTAGAAAATAATTTCTCATTTTTCGCAGAGGCATCCTTTTAATTTTAATATGACTTGAACAAAATGATTAAGATGACTTTCCTTTCCTATTTAAAAAGAACAAATAGAGTGTATTTCCATATCATTAATTCGTTAATACTTGAAATTGAACGTGAGAGACAAACACAAAATTAAGAATCTGGTTTGATAAGTAATTCAGTTTACGATTATCATTGGACGATTTTTACTATCAACGCCGGATTAAATACCTCTATTCTCACAATAAACAACAACATAGTATTAGAATCTTAATAAAAATTAAGTTGCTGGTAGTTGCCTGTTTGGCATACGCAATACAAAAAAAAGAATAATATATTAATATTCTTTGCATGAATGAAAACCCAAAATATTTAGCATGTGTAGTGTTTTGAAATATAAAGCACGCATATTTACGTGCAAACATATACATATGTGTTTCAAATATATATGACAACTATGTGTTTAATAGTAAATTTTTTAACTTAGTTTATTCATTTTAACTGTATGTTTTGAATACAGAAGAAAAACTTAGAAACCCTCTCCTTCCCAGTCAGCTACTGAAACAGTTTGAAATATGAAAATCTATCTTTTTTTCTAAGTATGATTTGAATTTCTCTCATGCAATTCTATAGTGAAATCGCTCTATCATTTCCATAGGCAAATTAGGAAAATGGATTTCTGCAGCCATTGAAGATTTCATTTGCTTCGAAAGAATATACGATTCGATTCATTGCGCAATCAATTCGAATGGCCACTTATAGTCTCTCTTTTCATCCATAAAAGAGAAACTGGATCTTAAAATTGCTGCAACTCCAAAATCTTATACAGAAATATATACTACTTATTTGTTATATTCTAACTTTATTTTCTTCTGTTGAATTTTTTAAGGATTCAAAAGAAGTATTTTTAGCTGAGATAACAAAAGTGCACTTTTTTAGAGATGTTTAGTTTCAATTGCAAAATAACAACACTGTAATAAACGTTTTAATACAATTTAGTATCAATCTTTCAAATCATCAAATAAATATCTTTTTATTAGAAGAGCTAGAATATTGATGATTGATTAAAAATATATAATATTCTAAGTCATGAATCCTGTTTTGATTATACAACATTTTCTTGAATAGTAAGGACTTCATTTTTATGTTAGGAATTGCACTGATTTAATGTGATAAAAATAAGTATTAGTAAAACTGGAAATTCCTCATTTAATTACCAAGTAAAAGATTGACTATTCTTATTAAATTAGACTATTTTTATTGCTCAGTTTAAAATTGTGTTTATACAGGATGAAGGATTATGTTTATAAAGATCTGTTTATGCAGGAATCCCTTTAAGTTTAGTTAAAATTCAAATAAATAAGTATTTTTGTAGAACAATATGGGGTTGGAATATGTGCAAGTAAATGCAAAAAAATGCAGTGTCAATAAGATTCGAAAATATTAGGATCAAGAACTAATCAGAAAACTTTCAGTTACTTTGAAACTGCTCGTGAACCCCTAGGAATCCTCGAAAGAGTACGCAATCGCTGTCATGGCATTAATCACTGTTGAAGACGGCACATTTCTGCTCTTTCTGAAATAATATATAAATAAAGAACTTCCTTTTTATTTCCTCATTGTTTCTGTCTTTTTAAATAACACTTTAGTTTTCCGATCCCTTTGTTATACAAAAAAATGCTTCTTTATGCGTATTTTACCCACCCTTAAAATTTGTTCTATGATTTTAGGGTAACCTGAATACATTGAAATAATTCTGAAGTTTTCAAATAAAATATGTAGTCTAATTAGGAGATTAAATAAATATTTATATAGAATTTTTAATATTAAATAAGAAATATATATTTGAATAATGGTAAATAAAATTCAATATTTTTTGTGGTTGCATAAAGCTATAGAAGTCTAACTGATCTTTCAGTTATATCATGTAAACATTATGATTTCCTCTTTTCGCCACTCGTGATCATTGCGAGCATTCTCCTCAAAAAATTAAAATTAATGTAACAGATCATAATAAAAATTCTGAAAATAAAAATATGAATATACTTTTAATTAAGTGAATTTTAATTTTTTAAATTAAATATGTTCTAACTTAATATTCAAGTAATAGAATTAAACAGTATTACCTGCTGTATTTGTAGGAGTAAAATTATAAGTGTTTCGCTTACTTGTGCTTCATCTTTTATTTCTTTCTCATCTTTATTTCATCGGAGTGAATTTGGAATAGTTCGCATGGGCAACTTTTTATGTATACAAGCCTCGTGTAGAAGACATTCACAGCTCAACCATACCAAATACTCTGCAAAGTCCATGCGCTTGATGCAAACTCCACAAGGGATGTGAGCTGCCAAACATAATGGGCATGAAAGTGGGTATCCATCCTTATCCTTCAAACATCTCGAGAGGAATAAATATCCTCAGAGTTATTATTACAAGTTCCTGAACAGCCTATGGTCATTTTAAATATGTAAGCCTTGAGACTTTGATCCTCCTAAATAATTAAAACATTATTTATAATATAAAATTATCAAATCTTCAGCAGCTTACTGTTACACGTGACCTGAGTGACCTTGTTTTAGATACTTCTGTTCCTTCTAACTGTCCATGTTTTTAAAATACGATTACAAATATATATTTCTTTAAAGTAATACATTTTTCCTTCTTCATTAAATATATCAGAATGTAGCAATATTGCATTATGTACTTGCAGCAATCAAGTAATCATTGTTTTGCTTACTCATTCTTCCTCTTTTTGGTTTCTATTTCTTCCTCATTTTTTGATCTTCTGAGTAAACTTGAATATTTCACATCTACAGCAATTTACTGCACGTGCCCTGACAAACCGTGTATATTATGCTTCTGTTCCATATGCTTAATTACGACTACAAACATTTCAGGTAACTAATAATTCATAACACAATGCCCCCTGCCTTGTCTGAATTCATACATATTAAAACATCTTCTATGTAGAATTTCCGACAAAATTTTAAATAAAGCAGATAATACCATGTATAAATGAATAATACTATTAGACTATTAAAATAGTTTCTGTTCATTAGAGTAATGGAGATGAAATCAATTAAAGCTACATGGAATTAACTTTAATTGCCTGATTAAATGGAATTTGAGATCATATTTAAGCTAAAGGAAGTTAATTTAAATTTAATTAAACTTAGGTGTTTTTTTATTAAACTTTTTTTTATTTCTGCCAATTATAGTAGTATTGTTACCTATGAGAAAGATTTAATTTTTCAATAAAAAATCTAATCAGATTTTAAGAGAAAAAATTCAAAAATATTCAGTGACATCTACTACTTAATTAACCTAAACTTTTCTGAAAGAAACAAAAAGCAAATCTTCATTAGAAGTTGTTTAGAAAAAAAGAAGTATTTTAAAAGAATTTAAGGAAGGAATTTCCAATCTACCACCAATTACAAAATCTTTTATTTTTTTCATTGCAGATGAATGGTAAAATAAAAGAGAATAAAATCAAATAAGAATTCCGTGAAGGGCTGTCTATAGAAAAATTAGAATACATTCTTTAATTTCTAACTTCAGAAATTGACTTTGAAAAGGATAAGGATATTTTTAAGATCTTAATTTTTTTCAGATATTATGATATTTTAATGTCAAAAAATGCCTGAAAGCAAAAAAAATTAAATATTAAAAAATTTTACATACATATAAAATTTATTAAATATTTGAAGCATAAATATTCCAATTTTGAACTGTCAGCAGCTCTTCATATATCTCTACTTACAATGATTGAGGAATTTTATCAAAATACGGAATAAAGTCTGTATTTGTCCTTAATCCTCTCTTAAGCCTAAGGAATTGTCAACATATTAAGAAGTTTTAAACATTCATAATAAGATCTGTATTGCTATTATTTGAAAATTTCATAAATCTCTCTATATATAATAATGAACAGATTTGGTGGTATGTTTCAAATTTTATAATCATGTTAATTATAGCATAAGCATTATTTATATACTGTAGGTAATCCAAAAAGTCCTTTTTCCTATTTCACCATTTTTAGTTCAATACTTAATAAATGTTAATGCCAGATGATAATTTTCTTTTTTAGTATTATTAAGTGAAACGTTTTCCTGGATTACCTTCGTACTTCAGCATTTAATGTTGGAAAGAAAACTGATGTAGGTTCTCAGAAAAATTTTCAAAACCTGTTTCATTATGTTATTTTAAAGGATATCAAAATGTATTTATTAATCAAAAAGTTATTAATGTCGAATTAATTAATCAATGCATTAATGCATTGTCAGTGCCAAAATTATTATTAAATCCTAATACAAGAAGTTTCTCAAAACTTGTATCTTCTTTGAAACCTTACCTTGACTACTAGACTCAAATTCTCGTAATATGATTAAATTTATAATATGCTATGGTCATTATAAGTAACAAAATTGTTAAAGAGAAAGGAAAGAAATATTTGATTAAAAAATTGGCCTAGCAATAAAGATGAATAAAAGTTGTTCAAGTCAATTCAACACTTTTCATTTCAAAATAAAATTTTGAAGAGTATTTCCTTTAAATCACTGCTTTACATATCTGTAATCAGTTGAAAATTTAAATTTCTTGTTTATTATACTCAATGAAAAATTTAATTTTCAGCAAGAAACATGAAAGTGAAAACGATCAATTATTCCCAGTTAGGGTGATATTTTGAATTCACTTCGAATTAGATGGCACTAGATTACTGAGAATTTCAAACTGTGATATAAAATTAAAAATTTGAAAATAAATTTATTAGACAAAAAATTGTGGTAGGCTATAATTTTTTTATAAACCTATTTACCGAAAATCTAAGAGAAGCTCTTGGAAACACTTTTCGTTGAATATCTTAGATGAAAGATAAGTCCTATAACTTCATTTTGAAAAGTAATTAAATATCATTCAAGTGAAACGACATGGTTATATCTTAGTAAAAAATTAATGAATTAGTGAAAATGTAGGGATAGTCACATATTATTAAGTGATTAAAATAAGCTTCATCTTTTTTATTTAAACTTAAAAGTAACCTTTTATTCCATGTAATTACTTCCTTTGTGCTAAAAATTTAATCTCTAATTTTTTGGCTTTTTTATAGCAACCTTTTCATGAATTTAAAAACGCCGCATTTTATCTTTCAAATTAACTACTTTATTTCTGCTTTTATGTTTTAATATTCTATAGATTTATCAAACTAGGAGAATTTATTCAACTACATTAAATTTTTTTCAGCTTCATTCATTAGAGATGCTATATTTTAGAAGTTTATCTACTAATATTGAAAGAATTACCATCGATGAATTTACTATTAACTGTTAACTAAATTAAATAATTAAAATCATAAATTAAATATTAAAATTATGCATTTTATTTAAATATAATAAGTATAAAATGTAATTTATTATTATTATTATTATTAAACACAATCAATATAGAATGTAAAATTAATTAATTTAATATTTTAAAATCATAAAAAATTATAATTTTGTAAATATAGTATAGTTAATAAATAAAATCATCGAGTAAGTAGATGCATTAAAAAATATTTAAGTAATTAAAATACAAATAGAAAATTTCGAAGTATTAAAATTCAACTGAAGAAATAGCCAAAATAGTTTTTCAAATTAACAGCCAAATAATATTTTTGCCATAATTAACGCCAGTTGGAATAAAGCAAAAAACAATCCTTAAGCTTTTGAAGCTCAAAAAGATTTTTGAAGCAAATTAATATTCAGAAATACTTGTAAAAAATTTATAATAAGCCATAAATAAACAAATGTTTTAAAATATGAAAAATAGCCAAAAACCCTTTTTTATACCTTATAACGTAGGTTAAACACCAAAAGTGATTGTAGCTTCGAAAGAAGCTAGAAAAATAAACTGTTTTGATATATTAGTCTTTTTTAAGAAATTTGATAAGAACAATAGAGAGTGAAATATTCTTAAAATTCATAACGAGACATATATTTCTATTATATATATAGTTTTGTAGAATTTCAATGCCTATCATAGGAATTTAAAAAAAGTGCATTTTATTTTCAGAACGAAATATTCAATATTCTTCCTTTGAGTAATATCTGGATGAATAGATAGCATGCGTGATCTTCGTTTTTCAATTCCTTTTATTAGTTCAAACTCTCCCTATATATATATAATAAAATACACTTTCTATTCATCTAATCAAATTCAAGTAAAGTTTTACTTAACTTGTAGTGGATGAAATCCGATGTTGATACAGTTTTTTTCAAATATTTATTTCCATCTTTACTTATTAATTAATCAAAAATTAACTGTCTCGCCTTTATAATAGTTCTTTATAGTAGTTGTAGTTATTAGGTCAGGATAGCCTAGTTGATAGGGCGTTGGGTTCGCATCCCTTGTGCGATGAATTCGAACCTGGTCACAAAGTTCTCTATGTTCTGGAGTTATACCACTGGGGGTACTGAGTCAAAGGTGATCGTTATTCGGGTGCTAAGAGGTCCATGCCCTCAAAAGCTACTGCACCTTTCCTCTCGCTCTTAAACGGAATACGAAAACAAAAATTGTAATTATTTATTATAAAGTAAATAAAATAAAAAATTTCCTAACTTTCTAAAATTTTCTTAATATTTAAAGTAGGAATTAATTTTTAAAAATTGTTTTTTATATTACTTGTTTGTCTTTTGATTTAGTGATATGAACACCATTTTCGATTCTATATGATAGATAATATTACTACGCTACTCAATTCTCACATCACTGACATTTTGATCCTAGATGTAAGATATAAACTATCAGAACATTATAGGTTCTAAACAATAATACAAATAAATATTTTTCAATTTTTAAAAGTCATCTATAAAAAATTCTCGTGGCATATAGTAGAGCAAAAAAATTCTGCTAGACTACAGATGTAGGTTTGAGATTACTGACAGAATATGTTACTTCTTTTCCAAAGATATTTCTTTTAAAATTCAAGATCTCCTGTTTTTGAATCAATGATATGTTATGTCCTATGAACTCATGTCCCTATGAACTCATGTCATATGTATAAGTTAGTTCTGCTTCATAAACTATCCTGAAAAGTCCATTGATTTTTTTATTGAAAAAAATTAAAAAAAGAAACAGTATGTTTATGCAAAATATTATTTCATGCAAAGCTAAGATGTATAATGCAGTTTTTTTTTCAAACTTTACAGTTTCCTGCTAAGCACTTCTTGTTTAGTCGGGTTGCTAGTTTCATCGACTACATTTACACTAAACTAAGAGAGGGAACGAATACAAACGATTGTTAATTGTTCGGCTGATAAACAAATGAATGTTCTCGTTTGCTGTTTGACTTATTCTAGTATAATAGGATAGCACTAGAGGTTTTGATAGCGATACAATAGAATATTTTGTTAAATTTCATCAAATTTATTTCCTATTCGTGTTTTCTCAGAATGTATCATTTTAATTGTTTGCATACATGGCGAGTTTTCCTTTGAAGGAGAGAGAGTTAATTATATAAACCTAATATATTTTCTATATTGATTTAGTTATTTTAAACTGTTGCCTTGTCTGGGAAGAAGAATTAATCATTACCGATATCCATTTACTTTCCTTGATAACTTGTTGAGTCTATTAAGTATCATTTGACACCATTTATCAACTCTGCTCACTAACTATTTAGGTCATTAGGCTGAATAATAGTAATTTTAGGCACGAAATTAAATAAATATATTTAATCATGGATATCAGGGTAGTAACCTTTCGTAGATACAATCAAACAGCCTCACTGTCTACAAAATATATCAACAAAAATTCCTTATTATAAATTAATTTCCTGGCATGGCAACAGATGTATGTGCTTGTAATAGTGCGATTTATTTAAGTTTTTCATAAATAATTAGATAAATTTTATTTAATGAAAGTCACCTTTGGTGACCAGCTCTTTAGGTTAGAATATTTTGTATAGATTTAATTTCTGTCAAATCGATAGGCAATCGTGTTTTGATGTTGCTAAAAGTCTGTAAATCCCCCAAATTGTGTAATAAAAAAATGTCGAATTTTAATTTTCTTATGCTTTGTTTATTGTATGCATTAAATTTTGTAATAGAGATCAGATTTATAAGATAATATCGCTGTATAATGGCTGGATTTCCTGTTTTCTAAATCTCGAGTCTTTTCGCCGTTTTCATTCCTCTTGTAAATCGATGGAATTTTAGTAATTTTAAAAAACATTTGTTCCTTAATTTTGAACTATAACCGTTTCATTGAACAATAACCATTTGCAATAAATTTAAACCGTTTCATTGTTTTGGCAAATATTTTAAAGCATGATATCTTTTACGTACTTAAAGGCCAATGAAGAAGAATGTTTAATATCTGCTCGGTTTATAAAACGAGTAAAAACAGCAAAAAGACTCGAAATTTAACATTTTTCATCTTTGGTCTTTAAATAAGTAAGAAAATCAAGCTATGAAATGTTTGTGAAAACAGTGAAAACGATTTGAATTTCAGAGAAACGATGCAATTTATTGTTGAAAATTAAAAAATAAATGTTTTTAAAAAATTACTAAAATTCAGAATAAGCTTGTACCATTATTAAATTGATATCATTAAAAAGAATTTTTTTTAAAGTTTTGACGCTATAAAGTTATTTTTAATTCAAAAATATTTTCAGAAGTTATTGCAGAAAAATACAACATTCAGTCTGATTTGTTAATTCATTAAAATTATAACTCCAACATTTTCGTTCCACAGGGAACACTTATTAAGGTAATTGATAATTTTCTCAAGTGTACATGAACCTAATTCGGTAACTCTATTTGACTGTAGGGTACTATCATACACAGAGAAACAGACACATAAATTCATATTATTAGTAGAGCTATTATTTTATTGTATTTTATCGTATTACTTCCCAAATTAAAATAAATTTACTGAATTTAAGGAAGAAAATGAAATTGTTATAACTTGATAAAATTTCGAAATGTTTTCATAAACAATTGAACATGATTTATAGTAGATTTTTTTCAATTCAGTTTTTCTCTATATCAAGTTTTTCTTATTAACATAATGGCTAAATGTCGCCTTCAACTTTAATTTATTTTGGATTAATTTGTTGGATTAATGTCCTTGGATTATTCTCTAAGCTGACGCAGACCACTAACATTTTATCGTTTTGTGTATACTCTTAACTGCCAAGTTGGGTCAATTGCAACCACAAAAAATAACGGTATGGTATAATTTTTAATTATTATTTATTATGATAATTTATTTTCTTCCTATATCTCTTTGAAGAATTTTGAAGCCTCGTAAAAGGCCCGAAATTCAGGCAGTGATATGCGTAGGTGTTACAGAACAAAATTCTTCTGGATCTGCGCGCAAATTAATGCATTTCACGCGCACTTTTATGCAAGATAGATCTCCTTCATTTTTCAGTATTTGCGTTAAATACTTCCTCAGAAATAAATTTACAAAAAAATGCATAAACAGACTCTAATTTCATGGTTCTGTAACATTCTTGCTCCACAGTCTCAATCCATGTAATTTTTGTTTCTGGAAGCATTTGAAACTTCTGATAATCTAAAAACTTTATCTTAATGCTTATCGTAAAAACAACATTTTACTATACATTCTTAGAATTTTCAGAACATACTGCGTTCATCTATGGATTATTTTGTCTCATTGTCCATGATGGTAGCTGAAAATTATGGCTATCATGTTAAACATATGTTGTTTTAAGAAAGCTAGTAAACTATTGCAAATGTAAACTAAAAGGACAATTCATTAAAAATTACTCCAGGTGGCAACAAAAGACCATTCAATAAATAACTTTTCTACAGAAAATATTGAAGAAATTTACTCGCTTTTAAAAATAGACATAACTTTATTCATTAAGTTGATAACTTGTTTGAATCCAATTTTTGATGCTAGTTCAGGCCTTAGCTTTGCCTCCAAGAAAAGGAAACCAAAACTGGTCGGTAAACAGAATTCGTGGTTATGAGCAGTTCAGTTTCCATTTCTCTAAACTACAACTAAAGACAGGACATTTTAGAAAATTTAGTTAAGTTACCATTATTACTTCCTTAAAGGTGTGGGAAATGGCGCATTTAAAAAGTTGTTTATAAATTTGAATTTAAATCCATTATAAAGAATAAAATATAAGAACTATGAATAAAATGTCTAAATGACATATCATAAGAGCCATTGCAATAGAAAGTATTCATATAAAGAATTTAAGTCAAAAATTAACCACATATACAGAGTGATATCTGCCTTTAAATGGAACCAGACAGTTTTTCAAATACATTTTTTTCCTTTCTTCAATTTCAGTAATGTTATCAGAAGATGGTTTGAATACAGGGATTAAATTATTAACAGTTCAAACTTTCTTGCATAAATCCATCTCACTTCAGTTAATCCAGTTTCTCCTATTCAAAAATCCTACCGACAATAATAAAATGTCAACGAACACTTCAGAAAACTTGCTTTATCACTTTCAGCAGTTGAACATACCAGTCACTGAATATTTTCTTTACACTTCACTGATAGAAGAACGAGACAGATCCATCTCGTTTTCAAAAGACGAGATTTGAGTTTCTGAGATTCGGCAGTTTCATGCATGACGAGATTACCAATCCCCAAATTTTTATTTTCACTTTGGGTTTTTTTAAAATCATATTTTTTCTTCAAACTGATGCTGAAAGTAAAAAATGTTTTCGAAATTTGTTTTGATTTATTTTCACTGTTGAATTTATTGCAGGAATAGTTAATAGTACAAAAGCTTTATAAGTTATTTTTTTCTGTAACTGTCCCGAATACTTCACATTTTTGCAAACTTCTTCATATTTATTTGAAAAATCTTAAATGATTTGCTGTTACCAATGGAAACATTTTTCTTATTGAATCGATGTTGAAAGTTAGGTTAAATTTATTTTTTTAAATTTTAAAGAAGATATTATTCTATTTCCATATTTATAACTTAAGTCAAAAGAATTTAAAGCTCTAGATAAAAGTATAAGCCTTGTCATAATAATAAATGAATTTATCCATATATATATATATATATATATATATATATATATATATATATATATATATATATATATATATAACAGGAACATTTTTTCAAACGAATTTTTGACTTTATCAATTAATAGCCGTTTTTGGCGATCAGACGTTTCGACAATATTGATGCAGTCTGAAATGTTCGATTAATTTTTTAAAATAACTTGGTTTCATAATAGGTATTTCAACAGAATATTTTTAAGCTTAAAATTTTGATAGTCATAGAATTAACTTATACATATAATAAACTTATAGGCTTTAAGCAATCCTGATCTTTGAACTCCGCATTTCTCTGATTTTCTATCAGCGCCCGTAAAACTAAATTCAAGTTTAAATAATGAAACTACAATTAATATAAAGACCTTTAGACTCAATTTAATCATGTTTTTAAATAAAATTGAAAGTTGATCTGAAAGCAGAGTAGTTCAGCATTGAAGTTTTATGTCCACATAAGAAATTGAAATGTTATAAATTTTCATATTTTATAAAATATCAAAGAATTATTCAGCAAACATTTCATTGATTCAAAGAAAAATTCAGTTTTCTTATTTATTTTTAAATGTATATAAATGCTCTCAACAATGTTTCACTTTTTGCTTTATAAATATACCTAAAAATATATAAAATTTAAATTTTAGATAGTCATTTGTTCTTATAGATTCATATTCTGTAAAATATTCTTTATATTACAATTTCTAAATAAATAAATAAATGTTTCTATCTTCTGAGATCAAATTTGATCAATTTATTCAGTTTTGAATATTGCAAGATTAAAAAAATCACCATCATCATAACCTAGGCCAATTACTCTTGAGGAACTCTTAGTAGCTTCTGGGAAATGGTTTCTTTTGACGGTTGAGACAGTTTTTATCGAATAGAGATTTCTTAAAATTCTGTAAATATTAGAATTTTTTAAAAGCTTACATTTTGCATTTTCTTGAGCGCAAAATAGAGTTTTGATGCTCAGAAAACTTTAAGATGGAGAGAAAAAAAACTTTCCTGAAAATTAAAGATTGTACAATAGTATAGTCTGGTGACCATTTCAAACCAATTTAAATTAAATACCGCATTTTCGAAAAAAAACAGGTTTTAAGGAAAAGGTTTTAGAGCGCGACTGATTTAGAGGCAAAAAAATATTATCTGATAGTCACGTGATTGTTTCAAATCGGTTAAAACTGTTCAGTGATTTAAATTAGTTCTGATTAAAAATGACTTAAAAATAATAAGGCTCTTACATGATAACTTAAAATTTGAGAGAGTAGATTTCAATTTTTTTAATTCTTAAAATGTTTTTTACGGATTTTTAAATGTTTTTTAGCCTGTAAAAAGCCAACAAACATACATTGAACTTTATTATAAGTATTAATATAGATATAGACAAATTTACCATAACAAGAAATTAATACTAATTGACTTGCAGATTAATATTAATGTTATTCATAACAAAAACCAATTTAACAGGTTCATTGCTCTACTTCCTTTTATTCCACGTTTTTCATACTTACCTAAAACCTAATTAATTTATTTTTTATGATGAATATATTTTCCGTTTGAAAATGATTATGATTATGGGCTGAAGACTATAGTGGTAACTAAACATAACTCTGGCGTTAGATACAAGTGTTTGTTCTAAGGCCCTGCACGACTTGATCGATTCTGTCCACTTATATTATCCATTAACTGTAACTGAGGGATTGTGATAAGAAAAATGGAAGAAGTAAGAATTAAACAGAAATAATATAACTTGTAGTTTTAGAAAAGGGAACAAAACGTTGAACAAAATTAATTTGATGTTGAAAACTACTTTTAAATCTAGAGGCTTGATAACTTATGGTAGAATAGACCCTATTTTTGGGGTAAATATAAAAATATGTTTTTGTTAAAAAAAATCCATCACTGCGCTTTCCAACTTTGAAAACTACCGTTACTATTTATATCCTTCTCAATTCTATTTATTCCATCTCAAAGTAAGATATCCATCGATAAAAATCGATTAAGCTTCATCGCATTTAATCCATAGATATAAGGGCAAACAGGCTATATTCATCTTAATATGCCTCTTTATTACCGAGATAATTGGATTATGATTCGTCGGTCACATTTCGATTCGGTTTTCACTTCAAATATTCATGGATTTTAAACTCCATTAAGCTTTATGAAGTCTGGTTTCACATTGATGCTTGCATGCTGATAAGCTTTGTGAGGCCAGGCTTCATATGGCTACTTCCATACGTAATTATATCACAAGCTCTCTAGCAGATAATTCATGCAATTTAATTTCTTACAAGGAAATTAAAACTCTGATTTTCAATTAATATTGTTAAGATTTTTTTTATTTATTAGATTGAAATAAACCCATTCTAATGCAAAAAATGTTTTTTTTTCAATGATATCGAAGAAATAAAGATATTTTAATAAAATAAATTGAATTCAACTGCTTTTATCCTTTCATTTATGAAGCATAGTAGGGCCTAGAAATTTTTTTATCTTCACTAAATTAATGAAAAGCAGTTATTTAGAATATAATAAATACTTTATATGATATCTAAAGCAAATTAATTGTAGACTCAATGTTTCCAAATGTTCCAGCCATACATAACATATGCAGTCACTTTACACACACACACAAACAAACAAACAAACACACAAAAATATTTATGAATTATCTACATTGGTGTCTCACCTTATACTCCCAATCCTTAGCTGGGTGGTGAGGGTTATAATTTAAGAGCATGAAATATAACAAAAAGAATATGCCTTTTTATGAAGCAACCACCAATTCCATTTTAAATGATAAATATCAATGTTGTTATACTATAACACGTTTTCATTATGTTAATATAAATCGACTTCTACGACTATGTTTTTCCCCCTGTTAAAATACTTAACAGAAGGAAAAGCAGTAAGTGAGAGAAATAAAAAAAAGAAACTGTAGAATCATGTCGCGTTTAAAATATCTGCTCTCCCTTTCGAAATCTTTTTTGACTTCTGCGGCTTAGTACCCCCCCCCCTCCACCTCCTTTTCTGTTTTAGTAAAAATTATACTTCTGATACCTTGGAAAATTTTACTGAGGCATCTGCTGATCAAGATACAAAAAAAGATACGTTCATAGAATTTAACTCAATAGCATTATCCCAGGGAGATTTTGTCTCTGCTAACGCAGCACGTCGGATATGACTTTTTCATTCAATTATTCAATAAGAAATATTTCGAAGTGATTTTTTTTGTTTCGAATTATTTTCCGGTTCAATGCTTATCAATAGAAAAGAAGATGCACGTCTTTTTTATTTCTAGAAATGCATAGTAGCATTTGCGGTAATGCAAAATAAGAAGAAAAAATTTCCATTTTCAGATTTATTTTTAAAATGGGGGTTTCTAAATAGAATTATATCGCAATTCGCTTCTTATTTTTAAATTCTGAAAGTACAAAAAAATAGTTATTTGATTCTAAATATTTACAATAATAATAAAATAAATTTTAAAAAAATACATCTTTTCAGAAATTCTAAAAGAATTACTACAAATAATTTAATACTATAAAAATTAATTATACGAAGAAAAATTTAGCATATATTACAGTGAAACTCTTAAGAGAAAAAATACGGAATGCCTCACTACTCTCGTTTTTTTTAATGTTAAGTTCTGAACGAACTATTTATATACTAAGAAGAATAATTTTTAAAAAAGCCTAAATTGGAATTTTTGCTCACTTGTATAATATCTCACAATCCCTCTTCTTCTGCTCGAAAGTTGGTAATCGTTAAAGCGTTCTGGCAAAAAACATCCTAGAGTGGTGCCGGGAATTTAAAAACTTATGCTTTTTTCTGCAGATAAGTCTGCTTTGCGATTCTACACAGCATAAATCGACAGCATATGCAACTTGTTACTGAAATATAATCATTATTTTAGAAAGCTCAGAAATACCATCAAAGACTTTAATTTCCTGGTTGTCGTTTCAGTACTTCTTTACTATATCATAAATATTCAGTTTTTCAAGTTTCTCTTTCTTTATAAAGTCGAAATTACGGCAATTGATCAATCGAAGTAAAAAACATTATGAGTAATCAACAAATTTCTTTGAAATCAGTAATCATTAAAAATATACTAGTACACAAATATTTACATAAAATATTTTTTATGTATTGAATAATTTTTTTTTGAAATAAACGTTTGCATCTGAATTAGTGATTAGTCCTTCTAAATTTAAAAATAAGATATCTATAGTCTTTTAAGATATAAATGTGAAACTTTCTATTTGTACAAATGAATGTAAAGGAAGCATTTTACTAAGTGAAACTTTTACACTCTACGGGATCTTATAAAACAATTTCTTGCCTTTCTACTATCAGTTCCCCCAGAAGACAAAATGTTTTCATGAAATTGTTTTTTATGCACTCCCTACCTTATTTTTAAATAATTTGAAAGTATATGCCTAGGTTTAAATTCTTTAGGAAACTAAATCATGTTCCGTTTTTATGAGATAAATTGAATATGTTTCATTTAACTTTAGTTGTAAAGATTATGTTTCAAATTTAAGGAATAATGAAATCATAATGTTTTTTTTTATTGCTTAGAAGAAATGAAACGCGATTTACCTTTTTAATCGGTTAAAATTCCTTTTGCGTTGAAATCTTTCGTCAGTGTATAAAAAAAATCTTATAGTTTTGTGTGTCATCCTTTAAAACAGATGATTTTTTTTCAAAAGAAATAAATTGTAACTGATTTATAGTTTTTAGTTTTCATTTTATTACTAAATAAGTTTTCTAAACTTAACTTTCATTATTTACTTTTCTCGATATTAATGAGAGCACATGTTGATTGTGTTCCGGTTCGCAGAAAAAAAATTATAATTACAATGTTTAGAAGTTGGTAAGTAGTCCCGAAGGCAAAATGCTGAAAGAACTGTATTTAATTTAATGTTACAGTTTAACTGTACTTAGTTTTATCGAACAGCTTTAACATAATTTCTAATATTCAAATTAAAAATTCGTGAAACTGTTTGATACAATGTTTTCAAAAGAGAAGTCATATACTTTTAACTGAAATAATTTCAGACAATGAAATTCCCGGTATTAATATTTTATATTTCTTCCCCTTTCTTATTATTTCTTAACGCTATTACGGGTATGCGTTTAATATATCTTAACATACACAATTTTTTGAAATCCAAATATTGATTCAGGATAACCTGCGAACACAACTCTATTAAATTTCCTTCATTTTTACTGTCATATTAACCATAGGCATTTTTTACTAAACGTTTGATATACAAATACCTCTTTCAAAAAACAAATTTTTATATATAATAAATGCATATCTTGTAATTTTTTACTTAAAAGGGTTTTTTTCAAAACTTTAAAAACGAATTGATATTTAAATCATAATAAAGTATTATCCCAATTGAGATATTTAAAAACCTTATTATGCACTATTTAAATATAGCTTTAAGCATTAAATTATATGTAAAGCTTTGTATCAGACATTGTAACTTTGATTCAAATATTTACTAATTACATTTCTTAGAAATCCATGTCGTAAATTTATTCAGAAAATGGAAATTCAGAAGCATGTAATATATAAGACTTACAAATATTTCTTAAATGCATACCTAAATATATTTTGCTTTACGTATAAAATTTCAGGGTTTAACTGCATTGACTTTTACTTATTATCAGTGAATACACTCGTATGGTTTTTCAGTTACTTTTGTTTTGCCTATATTTTTATCAAAACATTCATTCATGATAATAGATTAATTCCGTACAAAGAATTTTGGTGCCTAAAATTAACTTCTGATGATTTGGTGATCTCTTACCAAACCCGGCCAAGTAGATTTTATAAAAAAAAGTTAATAAACTTTCATTTTTCTTCCTTTCACATAAAAGTTTTAAAATCAAATGATATTTGCTCGAATCCCTTTATTTAGCTGCGTTTTTAGAATCGATAGAGAATCACTAGTTTTTATCGGTATTCTCAGAACGATTTATCCTTTCTTTCTTTTAAATATATTGTAAATTCGCTTGTTTTCTTCACAAGATTTTGAAGCTTCTGACTATAGCTTTATTATCTGCGAGAAAATTCTGCTTATTTAGTCTATTTTTACCTCTTTGTGTAATATATATTACTACTTTAGACAACATGCGTTTTCAAATGCTTCTCTGATCTCTTTAAAAGATTTTGTAAGGGAGATGGAATGGATATTGTAAAACCTACGTAAGTCACTAATTTTACCTACTAATATATTTAAACATTAAATAATACAACAGAATTTTAATTAAACTCTAAAAACTGAGTCATATTATTCTCAAAGAATTGATTTAATTGGAAACTTACATAGGAATAATATTAATAAAGTATCAGCAGTATCAATATATCTAAAATAAGAGAAAAAATTTTTAAAAAAACCAATTTTTCATAAAAATTAATGATTTTTGTTTATTAAACTTTTAGAATACTAAAATAAATAGTTTTTATAACGACGAAACAAAAAAAAATCTGATTTTAAACTTTAACGAAAAATTTTGTGGGGGAGACCTTAAAAAAATACTTTAAGGTTAAGCATTTGGTTGCTCTTCTTGGATTTACCTCTTCATTTCAAATGTAAGAATGCATAGTTTTAAAGAATTTTTCTTTAGCCTGCAACGATTTAAATGAATTATTCTGCGTCGAATTTTGATTCAATCGATCACCATTTTGTTGATTTATTGTCAAAAAAATAATTTAAAAAATCAACTATGTGGGGTTTTTTTAATTTATAATGAGAAAATAAAACATTCATATGAAGGTTTCTGAAAATACAAATCTGAACAACTGTGACATTTGTTGTTGGCCCATAACTCTAATGCTCGAGAAAGGAAAGGGAGATAAACACATTAGTAAGGATATATGTGAGGAAATTTTGGGATTAATAATTTATTAAGTTAGGGGAATTATTGTATCAGATTTCTTTTTAGAGAATCTCATTTGGAAAATTGAATGAAAATCTCAAGGAAACCCTAAATTCTTGTGCTTAACCTTTTTTTTCCATTTTATTTTCTAGGGTTCTGTTACTATTCAAATCACGTTAATAATTTTGATTTATTTTCTAGATATCCATTTCGGTAGTACATGTAAAATTTCAAAAAGCCTTTCATCATTAAAGTATCAGCTCAAGTTCATGTGTTTCTTTCTCATGAATTAATTTTTAGGCCTTTGTTACCATAAAATTCTCTATTGAAGTCTCAATGTTAACTTAAAATTAATTTTCTAAATGAATGCCATAATATAGTATGTGAAAATAACTCGGTAGATACCAGAGAGATTGAAATCATATGAGTAGTCTTAATACCGTTATATTTTATTGAAAATTATTGCACTGAATGAAAATATTAGGCATTCATATGTTAATGATAAATTTTAAAATATTATTATTTACCTAAAATAGTGTAATCTTAAGAGTAGTATAAACGTTTTGAGCAATTGCATCAGTTTTATAAAATACAGGACATTATAAAAAACAAAATAATCATCAGATTTGAACTTATTATATTTCAAGAAATGTTAAATTAGAAGAAAAGTTTTACTTTATAAGAAAAATGTTTCATTTTCTTAAAAGTTATAAGTTTTTTCTTGTCTCTTTCCAAAATTACCGAAGAATATATTTGTCTATGTTCGAAAAAGATTTGTAATATGATTCTGAAGCTGTCTGCGTTGCTGTTAACGCTTGCAAAACTCAATGCTTTCATCGTACTGCATTACAAACATACAAAAACTGCCACATTTTATATTAATTTGTGTTAAAATGGCCCGTGCTTTATATTTCAAAGAAACCCCAAGAAAAAAAATTGCAAACTGCATGTAAAGGCAATAAAAAAGGATTAAGTAGTCATCACCACGTCAGACTATTCATTATTTGCTTGTAAGCTTTAATATATTAAGATTCTATTACATTGCTAAATACAAAAATCCATTTGATCTGCACCAATTGACTCAATTAGAAAACGATACTATAGAAATCAGCATCTACCTCTTAATACATTTATCAATGTTTAATAAAAAATCATTATTTTAAATATTTATAATTATTTTAATATTTAAAAGAATTGTTTTTAAATACAGCAATCCTTCTGTATTTGATCCCCTTTTGGAATTTTCGGTTTTACACAATTTTCATAGTTTTAAAAAATATCCTAGACGAACAATATATTAATGTCATATGAAAGGAGAAAATTTTGAACTACACATAAAATATTTTTCCTTTCCAAATGAAGAATGTTTGCTAATTTTCTCAGTCTTCATTTTATTCAATTTCAATTCAAAGTTGTTAATGATATGATTTATACTCATGACATGCGGAACTTTGGGCAAATGCCCGAATACGACATCAAAACGTAAAATTTTCATATCACTAATTAATAATTTTAAATTCTTCTGAGGAAGTTCTTCAGTGTATATTAGAATTAAGCAAACAAATACATATAAAATGATACATATAAGCAAATACAAGCATAAGATGAATTTAAATAAATAACAATTTGACTAATTTATAGATACTATACAGGATTTCATCATTGGAGTTTTCATTTTTATTTTCATTTTATTTTGAAAGCTTTAGCTTGATTACAAACACACTCCAGCCTTAAATCAAATTAAAAGACTTCCAAAATGTCCTTCTTCACAAATTTCAGAGTGCCAACTGATAAATATTATTCTGATATATTACCTCTTACGAAATCCGTTCTCAATTTTATTGGAGAGTATTTAAATAATCGATTTTCAATAATTTCCAGATAACCTAAGGGCACTTTGTTGCTCTCTATCAGCAACTCGATCAGTACCTATTTCCATTAATTAATATTGATTCAGGAATTGTAATAGTTATCCATTCTACCAAAAATTGCCTGGGGGCGAAACGTCATTGTTTCAAAATTATTTGAAACTAAAATAAGGGAATTTGAATTCAAAATGCCATCTGCTTCCATATTTACTATCTCAAATTATTCATATGATAAAAATGAATTTTCTTTCGTCATTCTTAGTAGATGGTACTTTATTCCTTTAACACAAGTTTCGAGTCAGTCCCCAAGTGACATCGGATGAGTAAACTTCAAATATATTTATTCATGAGTCGAATATGGGTATGTTACTAACAAATGGCGCTGTATAGGGGGATTATAACTAAAATTTTATTTTCGAAAGAACTATTGAAGGAAAAAGAATTACCAATCAGATTTATTTCAGATTTTAAGTGAGTATACGCAAAACAATAGGGATAAGTTTTACGAAAGATATTCACAAAGAAATCCTTCTCTTTTTAAAGTTTAACAAAAAATCACTCGTCATGAAGTTTCAAAAGAAAGGCCGAATAACCGCTTATCTTTCGACGTATCACCTCTTAGCAAAGTATAATCTCTGAAAAGGGCTAGTCTCAGGATACTGAAAATAACAATAGGTATACAAAAGTTCAAGTAATATTATTAAAAACAAAAAGGATTTTCATATGATCATCCGTCGAAACAACCGAATATGACTCGAAGCACACTTAGCATACGCTTAGTGACAGCTTATAAGAAAAAAAAAAGGAAATGGACATTCAATTGCATCAACATAAATTTTAAATCTAATTTAATTTTTTTGATGCTTCCTTAGTATTTATTTCAAAATAGTGCATTTACTGGAAATCTGTGAAGTATTTTCAGTCATTTATCTGTTACTCAAATTGTCACTTGAAACAAAAACAAATTTCGATACTATTATCCAGATTTTTGAATTCATTACAACAATTATTAAACCAAGTTAAGCTACAGACAATATTTCTTCAAAATTCTATACATAAATATTGGTATATATTTTTTAATCATTCAGCATTTATATTGTATTTTCCTTTTGTAAGGTATTTTAAGAGAGTAAATCAAATATCAGTACACGTTACTGTCTTAAGGCAACTTTTTAATAACCATTGTAATTAAAGTCTGTACGACATACTGTTCTTTATCCTTATTGAAGAAAATTATTTCTCTGGGGTAGACTTTTTTTATTTCCAAGGCATTTTGAAAAAAACAAATTATTGGTACTTTTCCAACCAATTAACATATCATTATCTTAGCTACTATTATTTTTCTTATTATCAAAAGATATATAATCGTGTAAAAAAACCCAGCAAAACTAGCTATAATATTCTCTGAAGATTAATTTTGCATATCAAAGATTAATTGTGCGTATTTTCAAAATCTCCGAAGACCTTCATTTTCAAGTTCTATTTTTTTTTCTCTTACTCTCTCTCTCTGATTTTCCCACGTTTTCTCCTAAATTATTTTCAAAAGTCTGTCTTCGGCTTAAAAAAGCCTTTAAGCCCTGGAATTGTTATTAATAGCCGTTTTATTTGGTCGTTTTTATTTGAATGATTAAGCTAAAAACGTGGAAATTAATAAAAAAATCACCGATTAAAATTTTTTTATCCTTTTTTTTAAATAAATTTAGAATACATATGATTTATTACTTTCATTAATAATAAATGAGCTAAATTTTGAAAATGCAATTTTTAAGACTGCGTCGTGCTGATTTTTTGATGGCAGAAAAAAGGTCTTTGGCTAAAGCGGCGCGGCATTTATGTAATTGAAATATTTGTATCAATTTATAATAGAATGAAAACATGGAATATTTATAAAATTCTAATGTTTAAAAACGTAAAAATGTGAATCCTAAAAAAGCGCTTCTATTATACAAAGTATTGCAAAAGTTTTTTTTTTTTATTTCAAAATTTACTGCTTCCGATGCAATTTTTTTAACTAACTACAGTAAAGCTCTATTGTCTTATTTCTATTTTATCCTGACAGATTACAAATGTTTCTCCGTAGTAATTTCTTCCATATGAGTTCCAGCTGTATTTTTCCTTAGTTTTGCAAACGAGTTTTGTCGGTTGATGACTGATGAAAACTCATTTTCAAAACTAAAGAGTTTTGTTTCTTCATTAAATCTCACATTAGAGTATTAATTCATCAATGAACTGCAAGAATATATACATGTGGTGGGGGGAGTTCGGGGTTCTAATAAAGTAGGTTTTGTGTAATAATTATTTATTAGAAAAAAAGGTAAATTACACATAAGTTTAAAAATTGGCGGTCTACCTCTTTTTCTAAGAGGGACAACAGGAGAAGTATCCACATCTCTGAAGGGTGAAAGAGCAGATGTATGGTAGGTCGCTATCGGCTCGGATGGCTTATCAAGGCTGGCTATCACATATGAAGTAGGAGACTTCTGGGTGAGGATCAAGTATGGTCCGGCCTGTTTTGGAATAAATTTTGAAGTTTTTTTTTGTTTTTGGTGTTACTTATGGGGTGTAAAGTAAACCAAACTATATCACCAGGAGAATAAAAAATTTGACGTCGGTTTTTGTCGTAGTATTTTTTTCGTTGATCTTGTTTTATTTCGATACGTTCTCGTATGTCATTTGTAATGTTAGCAAATCTTTTCAAATATGGTGTGATTTCTGGAACGAAATTATCGTTTTCGACAACAGTCGTAAAATCTTGAACTACATCGTCTATAGTTCTTAATTCTCTTCCGAATTGCAGGAAGGCAGGTGTATGTCCTGTAGTATCACAAACAGCTGAATTCATAGCAAAACGAATATACGGGAGTTTTTCTTCCCAACTATCGTGGTCGTTTCCCACAAGAATAGCCAGTCGAGGTTTTAGATCACGATTTTTCCTTTCTACAGGATTAGCCTGAGGGTGATAAACTGGAGTAAGGCACTGATCTATTTGAAGAACAAAACATATTTGTTGGAGGGCGGCGCTAATGAATTGCGGGCAATTATCACTTATAATGCGTCTGGGAATACCATACCATAGAAATACTTCTTCTATTAGTGTGATTGCACATTCTTTTGCAATGGCTGATTCCAGAACAAGCAGTTCTATCCAACGGCTTGGGCAATCTTCAACGATAAAGATCCATCGTTTACCAGAAACGCCTTGGGGTAATGGTCCAAACAAATCAATTGACAGTGTGTCAAATATTTGAGATTGGATAGGTGTCCTTAAAAGTCCAGCAGGTTTCAAATTAGTAGACTTGTACCGAGCACATTCCGGGCATTTCTTTACATATGCAGCAATGGAAGATAGCATTCGTCCAGTAATAGCGCTGGGCTATTCTATGATAAGTTCCATCTTCACCATAATGACCTGCAGTAGGTGCACCATGGTATTGTTTTAACACGTTTGGAATTTCATGAGATGGAACAAAAAGTTGTGCCTCTTCTGTATCCGCATCAGGAATAAAGCGATAGAGGACTCCTTGGTTCATCAAATATCCTCTTCCGGCCCAGTTTACAAAATTTTTATCTTTTGGTGATGATTCAAAGCTTTCAATTATTGAACGCAAATTATCATCTTTCAATTGAGAATCACGCCATTCCTTTGAAGTTCTCGCAAGCATGTCTGCTATCACAAAATTAAAATTTCACGAGAGGAAATTTCTTCTTCGCAAACTGAGCGTGAAAGCATATCCGTAATGACGTTTGCTTTTCCAGGTACATATTGAACTTTAAAGTTGAGTGATTGAATTTCTAAAGCCCATCGAGCAAGTCTTCCTGTTGGGGACTTAAGAGTCAAAAGCCATTTCAAAGGTTGGTGGTCAGATGCCACTGATACTTCTGAACCTTCTAAGTAGCCACGGAACTTTTTGAGGGCCCATACGACAGCCAGAGTGTCTCGTTCTGTAGTTGAATAGTTGCGCTCTGCTTGAGAAAGCAATCTGCTAGCATATTCAATAGGGTGTTCATCAGAGCTTGAGCCTTGAAGTAAACAAGCACCAAGGGCATAATTACTAGCGTCTGTCCGAAGAACGTATGGTTTATTTCCATCAACTTGCTTTAACTCGGGAGGTGTTAGAAAACAAGTTTTTAAGGTATCAAAGGTATTTAGCTGGGTGAAAACCCTTTCCCATGAAGTTTTTTCTTTGTAAGATCACTAAGAGGTCGTGATGTTTCTGCAAAGTTAGGAATATATCTGCGGAACCAGGAACATGTTTGAAGGATGGATTGTACTTCTTTAACATTTTTGGGAGGTGGCATTTTCTGAATGGAGGAAACTTTTTCCTGATCAATTTCAATTCCTTCTTGTGTAATCAAAAATCCTAAATATTTGACACGAGTGAAGCGAAATGACATTTATCTCTATTTGCTTGCAATTTAAAAAGTAAGAGTCTTTAGAAAACAGCTTGTAAATCAGTGAGATGTTTCTCGAATGATTTTGACAAAATGACGATGTCATCGAGATATTTGAGATTGAGAATGTCATCAAGACCATTTCAAAAACGGTCCATTAACCTATGAAAGGTTACAGGGGCATTCCTTAAACTAAATGGCATTCGTAAGAACTTGTATGTTCCAAAGGGACACACAAATTCAGTTTTGTCTTGATCGTCTGGATGAACTTGAACTTGATGATATCCTGCTCGAAGATCGATGGTTGTCATGAAAGGAGTAGGTTTTCCGTCATGCAGTAAATCATCCATTCGGGGAAGTGGGTAGGAATCAGGAATTGAAATGGAGTTCAGCTTTCTGTAATCGATGCACAGGCGCATTGTACCATTAGGTTTTGGTACCAATACCACTGGCGAAGCATATGGGTATTCACATTCTACGATAATTTCTTCTTCCAAGAGCTTATTAATTTCTTGTCTTAAGATTTCTTTCTTTGCAGGACTCATTCTATAAGGCGGCACTGTAATTGGAAGGTGGTCACTGGTATTTATTCTGTGTTGGATAAAAGGTGTTGGCGCTCCCCCTGGCTGGAAGCATGTCTCGTAATTTTTCAGTAAGGAATTAAAATCTTGTCGCTGTTGAGGGGAAAGATTTGTACCTTCATGATTACGAAGTTGACAAGGTTGAGGCACAGTGGGTACTGTTAGGAGAGCATTTATATTAGGAGGCGTTTCTATGAAAGCATACTTCTTTTGAGGGGTTTCAGAGAAGTACCAATGGTTTCTTCTGGATATCTAGGACGATACCTGCAGCACTTAAAAAATCAACACCGAGAAGAGTTCGGTTTCCTTTGGCGTGTTTCAACACTATAAGCTCTGTTGGAATATTTTTCACTTTTCCAATAATATTCACAATGGTTGTGAGTATTTCTGTGTTTCGAATATGTCCATCGGCTAATGTCATATCAATTGTTTTCTCTTCAAATTTCATACCATGCTCTTTGAGAAGTAGGTACAGTTTTTCACCGGCCACAGAATGTGTAGCACCTGTGTCAGCACACACGGCTGCTTTTTTATTACAGATTGAAACTTCAATTAAGTTCAGTGGGGGAACATCGGTTGAGAAACTATAGAAAGTCATTAGATTAAGATTTGCAGGGAAATTATCGCTTTCTAGGAGCTTTGGATTTCATATGCGGCATTTCGATTTTATTACTCCAGGAGTTCCACAACTGTAACAAGTTAATGGTTTTCTAGCTTCTTGTAGCAAGTCAGGGCTTGTTTTCTGTGCTCTGTCATTGCAAAAGGAGTGCCGCCTACTTTGACTGGAGAACCCAGACAGAGGTTTCCTATCAAAAGTTTGTTGATCTTCCAATTTTGGACCTTTAGAGTAAAAAGTTCTTTTGCCTTTATCAAGTCTGACTTGGGCAGTTTGTTCTGAGTAATGTGGCTTAGCCACACAGCTATTCGGCATTTGGGATTCTTTCTTGCTTGTTCTCAAGTTGTCGTAAGCGTCTAGTTTTTCCACTAGGTCATCAGGGGTAACCCAATCACACCATATGTCTAAGAAAGAATACTTCACTTCTGGTGATACCCGTTTCTAGGATCATCAGGTTCTTCAATTTATCGAAATCTTGGATGTGGAGTTCTTCTAACCATCCTTCGAAGTAATTTCTCAGTTTAAAATGGAAATCTTTCCATGTTTTGTTCGGAGTTTTTCTATGAGTTGCGAAAAGACGTCGCAATTTCTTTGGACTAAGTTTAAATCTTTACAAAAGTAAATTTTTCACATGCTCGTAATTTTGAGCGTTTTCTTCAGGTTCGCGAGCAATTATTTGTGTTATTTAATTTGGAAGTACACCAAGCAAATGTGCTACCCAAGAGTCTTTTTCTATTTTCAAAAATTTAATTTGGCGTTGAAATAAATTAAAATAAAGTGACATATCGTCTTCTTTGGGATCAAATGTTTGAATCAAATTGTATAATTGCAGATCATTTGGAACATTGGCAACAGCAGGCAATGAAGCACATTGTTGAGCTTTTATCTGAAATCGAATATTTTGAAGTTCAAATTCTTGTCTGTTCTTGGATATTCTTTCTTCAATAATGTTATTTAAACATTCGCGCTCAAAATTTTCATCGTATTGTTCGGATGTAGTTATTTGGGATTTTAAAGTTAAAATCACAGCATTTGGAGAAATGTCGATATTCATTTCACTGGCCAAAGTTTCCAGGTCACACTTTTTGCCCTTTCCCAGAAAACTCATTTTTAAAGCCACTATTTCACTTTATCTTGTCAAAAGTGATGCCAAATTTGTACACAATATATAAATATATATATAACACACCGTTAATACATAAATGTTGGAAAAAAAGAGAATAAATATATGCTTAAATAAAACTGATGAGAATATTTAGATTGTATTTATATGCAATTGGAATTAGTTGGAATTTTTATACATTTTGAGAAATCTATGTTGAAAAGAACACAATCATAAATTGTTTCCAACTTATAATAAATTCACATCATGACAAGAATACTTTCTGCATATAAGAGAGATACAAAAAAATCTAAATGGATATACTCTACTCAATACGATAACAAAATATCAGCATCGAAAATGCATATTAATCATGCGAGTTCTTTCAGGGCAAAGGAAAGCAATTGAAGAGAGTTATGTCTTTTTCAGGAAATAGTAATGCTGAGTCAGGCCGAAATTATGCACTGGCGTGAGTTCAAGGCTCTAATCGAACTGCACTACGCTTACTTAAAATGATTAAATGATTATGCATTATTAAATTGATTATTTTCTTTTCAAAATGGTGAGAAGTCTTTAAAAATATAACACTTTCCTAAAATTTGTGTATGCCTATACCAAAATTATCAATCATACCAATTCTTTAAAATATGGTTAAGACACACAGCAATAAAATAATTCTATGTTTTTAAACACTGGTAACATATTAGTAACAAAATTTTCATACATATTTTTCAAAATAAATACTGAATGCTCCGAGATAAATTGTTATTTGTAATTACACATTTTTTATAAGATTTATTATCAATTCAAATTAAATCAATACTTCTTGCGACTTTGCAATTATTTTTTTGTAAGACCAAGGAATGTTCTCCACAAGAAATTCAAACTTTTAAAATTATCCTTTGGATCAGGAATGTGCAAGAGAATCAATTACCTACGGATGAGGTTTCCTTTAATCATTAACCTATGGATTAGGTTTTCATAGCTGTTCTTCCGTCGGATACAGAGTGCTGAAAAAAAAATTACGAGCAAAGTTCAAAAAACGGAATCCTTAAAATTAAATAAACCGGTTGGGCGCCAGTTGTGGTGGGAGGAGTTCGGGGGTTCTAATAAAGTAGGTTTTGTGTAGTAATTATTTATTAGAAAAAAAGGTAAATTACACACAACACGAGTTTAAAAATTACGCAAACACATAGAAAGGCTTTAGATGCGTTTAAGCCCGTTGCCTGAGCTTTACTGGTGTTTTCGCCGGATGGCGCAGCAATTCCGGATACAGTCAATAGTGGCTGCTACATACATAATTTGTGTGCGAATCCCGTCTGCATTTTGAATTGTAATTTAAAGCGTTATGGAATTTTAAACTGTGTTTGTATGTGTACACAGTGTTCATGATTTAATTTTTAACAATTTAGTTAGAACTTTCTAAACTTTATTTTAACTTTTTTCCCTTAGACTTTGTTTTACGTTTGAAAAAATTTTATATATATATATATATATATATATATATATATATATATATGAATAAATATTTATAAATTGCTTTATTTTTCTAATAAGTTACATGAATGAGTAGATGTTTTCTTATGAAAAGTGTATTTTTAATAGTAATAACATGTTTAGGAGAACATGCTCTTACGAAAATGAAGAACTATAAGAACAAATCAGTTCCCTTTATTATTATTTTTCCTTTCTGTCTTTCAGCATTTCAGAGATAAGAGTTGGAACTAATAATATTAATAATATATTTTATACTCATATTTTTCATTTATTCGATTGCGTTTATTATGTTGGCATAATTTTATAGGGGAAAGAAATCTTTAAAAACATATTTGTAAAGAATATTCGTTCCTCCCCTTTTTCTGACTGAAAGATATTCTTAATGTGAAAATCGAAAAACGATAAAATACGATATATTAAATGTGAGCTTCAATTAAATATTCAAATATTCTAAATGAATTTTATCATTTTAATTGAAAATTGAAATAACATAATTCTAATTTGTTTAATGATGTGCAAACTTTCATCATTTGCGATACTGCTGCTGGTAACGAGGACGTGAAGGATTTTGCTGTTGCTTATTTATTTATTTATTTTTGGACAAGAGCAGTTATGTTGATTATACTGCCTTAGATTAAATAATAAAATATAAAACCGGATTATCGATATTCGAAGGCTGTATTAAACTGAAATACAACGACTTGAATAAAAATATATGACATCGATTCATAACACGAGTCAGAAAAGGATCATTTGCATATATTGTAAAATGATGAGGTAAATTTTACTAATCAATGTATAGTACTTATTTGATGTTGTATACTTGTACACTAATTCATAGGGAATAAAGTCATGAATATCAGATAGATATTCTATTTATCATTCAAAAATATAAAATATAAGGCAAAATATAGCGATGCTGTATACTAAATGTTATAGGTTTAATGTCAATATGCAATTTTGAATTTCTTTGTTTTCGTAGTATAAAGCAAAAATTAACAACCCAAAAAAAATTATTAATTATTATTAATCGGATCGTTTTTAATCGAAATGCTTTATAGAAAGAAAATAAACAGAACGTAAAAACATTTCCCTTGTTTTTTCGTTAGTGATACGTATTCAAAACGATAACAAGAAATACTTATCTTATTCTTGATTTCGGTAACTATTTTAATATTAAAACAGTTCATTAAAAATAGTAAAAAATAAATAACAATTGTGTTTTGTATTTAAAGATACCTTAGTTTATTAAATGAAAACAGAGTTTATGTTTTTAGTATAAAACGCATATTTTTAAAAGCTAAATTTATTTTCGGCCCGCACTCCCGTCCGCTTTTTTCATGTTCCAAATTTTTTTTCAAGGTTATCAACATACATTTCATTGTCTGAGAGTTTATTTTATTTCCTTATTTCTTAAAAAACATATTTGTTTACAAACAGTGTTTGTTGAACTATTGCATTCAAGTAATTATGTATAATAGGAACTTCTATTTTCCTTTTGAAACACATCTCTCATTTCTTTTCATACAATTGATAGACGAAAGGCTCCAAGTGCTGGAACTCGTAAGACTTACATTTAAAAGCAATCTAGCTTGATTGCGTTGTAAAATCATCTGCCTTTATTTCTTCTAGATTGCTTTTTCCTTTCCGTGGCAATTACGTTGGGAGGGACAAATCCATTGCAATTACGAGAGAGGAAAACTTTTAACTTTTTGACTTCTAAGAATTGATATCAGGATTTTTCTTCTCATAATTACAAAATTAAAAAGAATTATTTTTCAGAATTAACATTTTTGTACTTGATTTAAAAAAAAAATTCTCAGAAATAACTTGAAGTTAAAAATTATCAAAACAAAAACATATTTAAAAACACATTTATTAGTCTGCCAAAAATATTTTTTGTTTTAATGATTGTTGCTTTTAAATGCTATTTTCGAATTTATTATTAAAAAATATTGTTGAAACTTGAAATAGGCTTTATCTCATATGTAGTAACAATATACCTAACGATGATATAAACTTTTAAGTAGATAAATAAGTTCACCAGTAATTAATTTTTAAAAATAATACATAAATCATCGATCATTACATAATCTTCCACATAGTACAAGAATGTTAGATCTCAAAATTTATCAATCAGGAGGCTTGAAAAAAATCTATTAAAAATATGGTTTTTAGAAACACAAATCTGGTCAAGTTAAGAAAAAGGTGTAAAAAATTGTGTTTAAACTGTTGTAAATTCAAATTATTTCCTGTTTGTTAAATGCTTTTTTTATTTTATTTCTTGTCGCACTTCAAGTATCGCATCAATAAAACTCGTTAGAAAACCTTTGCACCTTCAAAAAACCCGTAATAGCTTTTTTCTGAAATAGGATAAAAATTGTATGAATATAAAATAATATTCTTCCTTCTTGTATTGACTTTTTTAATTTAACTTTTTTAAATGAATAGGAAGATACACATTGAAAAAGACTACTCAAACATATCATAACCTAAAATCGGCATTCGTAGGAAAATCGGCCTGTTGAGTATGCAATCAAGATTATCAATTTGGAGTGGGTTTTAAATGACTTGCTCCCACTCCACGGTACTTGAAAAGATTAAGATGAACCACATATCTGGAATCGTTATTGCCTACTATTCAACAATGTCGGATGTACGCCTACTTGTGGGAAACAATAATGTATTTCTAACAATAATGTATTCTGAATCTCAGCATTTATTAAAATTACAATATAAACTAATATTGCGGAAATCATATCAATGCTTGGATTTTAGAAAGAAACTGAAACATTCAGGTTATTTGAAGCCTATAAAATTATTATCTATCTTTAAGTTCATAGCCCAGCCTTGAAGTATTGTATTTCAGTTATTAAAAAGTATGTGTGATATATTAAAAGTTTGATGTCTGGCAGAAAAAAAAGATGTGAATCTTTTTTTCTGTATTATCAAATTATCATCGCTTTCACAAAAGTGTAAAACATTCTTTTTTTTAAAAAAAACTTAAACCTTTATGGAAATTTTTTAAATACTTTAAATAAAAATTGATTGTTTACAAAAGAACAGTTAAAATATCATTGGATTCAAACAAAATGAAAGGAAAACAATGAAGGAATTTAATATTTTTTCAAATTGAATCAAGGTCCTAAAAATTTTGGTCGAAAAATGTATTTATTTCCTATTTTTCTGCGAAAAACAAGCCTTATGATATACTAAAGATGTGCGTCTCCTGCTTCAAGTAGCACCAATTAGGGCCAAGAGTACGACTTTAGCTACACGCTCATCACATTCGCTTGCACAACCCTTTTTTACAGGGGGGGCACAGTCACATTCCCATTTAACACACAGAAGAACAATCATGCCCGAATCGGGACTCCCAGAACACAAGGAAGACGCGCTACCTCTGTGCCAGAAATATTAAATAGAATAATATTAAAATACATTAAACTTCTGATTAGATCAACAATTATAATCTTCTTACATTCATAAAAACAGATTAACTGTATTTTTTGTACTTGCTACACAATAAATGATTAAGAAAACATATATATAACGATATAATTCTTGCAAGATGTATAAAAATATTGTGGAAGCCAATAAATTAGATAGAATTTGTGATGTTGATTCTTAATAGTTTTCAATTTTAGTATTTCTTTAAATTCATGGATTGCAAATTTTTGATAATTAAATCTTAATATTATCAATTATTTTTTTTATAATTCATACATATTGTTTTAAAAAGTATAAATGTTTTGAATGTACTTAAACAATTAAATAAAAAAAGTATTTCAAAAAATTTAAATCGATACTCCATTAATTAAAATCACTATCATTAAATATAATTGCATATGAATTTTAAAAAGGCAAAATGGAAATGGAAAATTAATCATGGAAATAGTTTATTTCTATTTCTTCCTCTGTTATTTCTAAGCTTTGCAACTTTACAAAAAATCAAGATTGTATTATATTTAAAAGAGAAAATTTCTTGAAGATGGATAAAAATACAATAATTTTTATTAATTAATTTGTTTTACTCTCTAAATGCAAAAACATAATGCAAACATAATTCATTGAAATAATTAAAATGAATAAAAATATAGTTTAACTTGCACGTGGGGCTTGGTCGTTCAAAAAATTGAAGTTCTGGCATGATACATTGAAATATGTATAGTAGATTTGATTTTAATCTTTTTTAAATATTATCTTTTTAATAAACTTTCACGTTTGAAAATATCTTATGATTCACTGAACCATAAGCATTTTTATCTTTAGATTTTTGGCAAAGAAAAAAAATAAGAAGGAAATTGGCAATGAATAATTTATGAGAATTTATCACTAAAATTCCTTTCAAAGATTTAGAAAATCTGACAGATTACTATAAATATGAGTTAGAATCAACAGAAACTCAAGAAATTTGTTTATGTTTGTGAAAATGATGTCAATGTGTTAAAAAATAACATACTGACATCAAACATTGAATCTGTATTGCGATCTGTTGTTTTTTTTTCAAAGCTCAAATTGCATTTTTTTCTAATAAATTATTAAAAACTACTATATAACTCAGAGAAATATTTTTTTAAAAAAGTGGTTCTAACAAGAAGCAAACAAATATAATAACTCTTACGCTACATATGAAAAATAAAAGTACAGGGTCAAATAAAAAAATGTATATTTAATAAAATATAGTGTTAAATATAATAACAGAGATCATGATTTTGAATTAAAATGTCACCATATATTCAGTCTGATTGAGCCAGATTCTCAGCTAAAAGGATTTTGTGGAATAAACTTCTTCATAATTATGGTAAAAGTTAGAGTCTGAAATAAGAACATCATCGGATATCATTTGGTTACATTCAAAGTTACAAATTTTAAATGAAAACAAATATTTTGATGATTACAACATTATTATGAAAACAAATATTTTGAGATTTAATTATAAAATAAAGTTTAAACAATAAAAAGCATGAAACGCCGTAACATCCTAATGTATAATTGTCTAAATTAAAGAATTCTAGTTTTGCATCTTATTCAAAACTTGAAGTGCCTTAAATAAAAAGAATAATCCTTAAAGATTTTAACTTAAAAATATTTGAAAATCAATACCTTCAAATATTTTTTTCGATATTTATAATTCATTGCATTTTTTTCAGACAGTTTTAAAATTCTTTTTTTGCCTTCAACTTTTGAATAATTAAATTTGATTCGAATTTTCCGCTCGTTAAAGTTATACATAATGTAAACCTCTAAGGGCTTAATTCTTTTAAATGAAAGCTTTAGACTAAATGCATTAATCTGATTCAAAGAATTCTTACAGTTCCGTTAATGCATACGCAAGTCTGAAAAGTTAATCCTATTATAGACTGCATCAATGATTCAAGTCGTCTCTTAAAATTCGCAGTCGGAAACTTCACTTTCGATTCAAATTTCCACAAGAGTGTATTTACGTTGGTTTTAAACAGCCCTATTTGCATATACAATATAAGTTTACAAAGCAGTTGTTACTTGCGAAAAAACAGAATTTTTACATATTTTTTTTTTTGAAAATCGTTATAATCTATATTTTTGTACTTATTTTAGAGTAAATATTGCCCCGTAATTAATTGAAAACTCTTTTTTATCAAATTTCAAAATATGCAATAATGCATATAATAATTAAATCAATATAAATTTTTTACAAATTTCGATAATCTTTTTCTGCATTTAGATGGTGAAATAGCATGCTTTAATATTTCTTTTTATTTCTAAAGTCATATTGTGTTTAGTACTTTTTGCTATAAAATTCGAAGCATTATTTTCCCAAGGTTTCACTTCATTAGATAGATGCACTGTTGCATCTTCTTCCTTCCATTTTAGCTAATTAACCTTCATTTCCTATAGATGGCGCTGTGTTAGGTCATGTGATCCCATTTCTTCATACTGTACTTCTAACTTTTTACTCTAGTCATGTTGTTGCTGTTGAATAAAACACTTTAAAGAAGCCAGAGGCTCGCAATGACTTATTATGTCAAACCAATAGCCATATTTTATCTCGTGCTACAACATCTGGCGCCCAACATTAAATTCGCGCAGTATTTGGCGCTGCAACTGAATTTCGAGCAATATTTCCCCGCTCAAATTGGAATTTCCGAAAAGGAATTATGGATGACAGCTGTTTGATTCAACGCAAAGTTTTGCGGACTGATGTAACAAAAACGATTAAAGAGCTGGATACATGCATCGCAGCCAACAATGTTAAGGAGGCATCCCTCGCATTTTCTATACTGGAAGAAAAATCTAGGAGGCTGTTTGAAAATGACGAGAAAGTCATCCAATATCTTTCTTCAACTACCGGAGAAATAGCCGAAAGTAAGGCTTCCACTTCTGCCGAGATCATAGAGGCTGAATTTGAGAGGTGTAAAAACTACCGTGATGATTTTACTTCTGCGAAACTTCGCTTTGAAGAGTTCCTGCAAAGCTGTGCAAATCGAAATAAACCGTAGAATTCCACCGATCGAATCTCCATTAATTTGCCTAAACTGGAACTTTCAACTTTTGACGGTGATCCCAAGAATTGGTTTTCTTTTTGGACCATGTTCCAAAAAAATTAATGATCCTAAATTGGAGGACGACATTAAATTTGCCTATCTGATGCAGACAGCCCAGGGTAAGGCTTTCGATTTTGTTCAATCGTATCAATTTACTAAAAATGAATATAAATCTGTAATTAAAAATTTAAAAGCACGTTTTGCTGATGATAAAATGTTAATTGAATTGTATGTACGCGAACTGTTAAAACTTATTTTTAATCAATCGCAGAATATGCCTTTCATTAACTTAGTAGATCAATTGGATGCGCATTTGCGCTGTTAAGAAAATTTGGGTGTAACTAAAGAGAAATACGCATGCATGCTTTACCCACTAGTTGAAGCTTCTATTCCTGAAAATATTTTGGTTGCGTGGGAGAGAGAGAGGAATTCAACTTCTCGTTCAGGAAATATGAATAATGACCTTGAATTACTCATGCAGTTTCTTCGGAATGATGTAATAGGCAGTGAACGGATTCGAATAGCTAAGGGTTTTTGCTCAATGGATAAAAACAAAGTAAGGAAAATAAATAAAACTGAATCCGATCATAAAATAAATTCGGCGCCTCTTGCCCCGACTGCAGCTGCATTGATAACTCAAACAAAAACAGACGCCCGCAGATGTTATGATAAACGTAACAGGGCTGAGTTATATTGCTTATTCTGCGAAAAGCCCACGCATAGAAGTAGTGATTGTTTCACCGCTCAAAAGTTAACAATAAAGGAAAGTAGGAATAGGGTACTTAGGGCAAAGGGATGTTTATCTTGCTTAATTAATTGCCGCGCTGACAAATGTACAATGAGCCTTCGATGCATAGCCCGTACTAAAAAACATTATCCAATATAATGCCCCAATTTAAGCAAAGGGGAAGAATCTGTTGCATGCATTAACAAAATTGAAACAAATAGTGTCGTGAGTCATAGCTCATTTCATTCAGCAGATGTTTTATTACAAACGCTTCAAATAAAAGTGTCAGGTCCTTCCAGGACAAAGATTGTGCGTTGTTTATGCGATTCGGCGTCGCTGCGTCCCTATATAGTTCGTGATGTCGCAGAGTGTTTAAACTTAAAACATGACCATTCTGAGTTTATAACGCATAGTTTATTTGGCGGTATAGAAACTGAAAAAATTAAACATTCGGCTTTAAAGTGCGAGCTTCAGGAAATACGCGGAAACTTTTTGTGTGAAGTAGTATTGTTGGACAAAGAAACTATTTGTGGTACCGTTCCTAAAATAAGTAAATTTGATACAAAATGCTTCACTAAACTTGGTATTTATTTATCCGATAGTGGAAATGATAATTCGGATATATCGGTCCTTATTGGTGCTGATTATTTAGGAAAACTTTTGACTGGTTGTATCAGTCAACAGCCCAATGGTTTAACTGCTGTCCAAACGTACTTAGGATGGGTAGTAATGGGGAAATCAGAATCATCTAAAACTAGTTCTACTCATGCTATGCCCATAATTTCGCTGCATAGTGCTAACAAAATTTGCGACCTTTGGTCATTGGATATTCTTGGTATTAGAGATGCCGTAGAAAATAAAACAAAAACGGAAATCGATAGTGAAACTTTGTCTTTTTTCGAAAAAACTGTTAAATTTCGTGATGGGAGGTACGAAGTAAATATTCCATGGATTGAAGGTCATCCTGATTTAAGTGATTTGAGAGATCATTCGGAGATACGTTTAGGCTCCATGACTTCTAAACTTATCGCGACTGGAAAATTTGAGTCTTATGACAAAATTTTTAAGGAATGGGAACAAAAGGGGATCATAGAACTAGTATCAGTTAACGAAAAAGAAAATGAAATGACATGCAGGTACCTCCCTCACAGAGCTGTTTTTAAGGAATCTAGTTTAACCACTAAAATACGGCCCGTGTTCGATGCTTCGTCCAAAGATGAAAAGGCCGTTTCCTTGAATCAATGTTTAGCTACAGGTCCGAATTATATTGAAATGATTCCTAATATTTGAAATAGATTTCGCAAAAACAAAATTGGCGTGATTTCTGACATAAGCAAAGCATTTCTTCAAATAAGCGTATCTTCTACCAACAGAAATTTTCTTCGCTTTCTTTGGTGGGAAGACTTTGAAAAACGCAAAATTAAAATCTACAGGCATTGTAGAGTGGTATTTGGCCTTTCATCAAGACCATTTTTGCTTATGGCAACAATTTATCACCACCTAGATAAAATGAAAGAAAATGGGAATGATATCTCTCTAAAATTGAAAGATGCATTTTACGTTGACAACGTAGTGACAAGCGTCCAAAACAATCTCGAGTCGGAACAATTTTCAAAGACGGTTTGTCAAGTAATGTCCCAAGCTTGTTTCGAGCTTACGGGATGGGTTTTTTCTTCTCAAAGTGAAAATCGGGATTTAAATGACTGTGGATATTCTCCTGTACTTGGTCTTTTATGGTATCCCGATTCAGATACAACTGCGTGTGATGTTAACTGCATCACAACTGAAATTAATGATAAATGTACAAAAAGGCAACTTTTGTCGATTTCGCAAAATTTTTTCGATCCAATCGGTTTTACCGCACCCGTAGCACTCATTCCAAAGCTTCTAAAGCAAAAAGCATGGAAAAACGATAAGCTGGGATGGGATTATAAACTTCCCTCTGAAATTGTAGAGGAATTTAAAATTTGGCTTTCTAACTTGGGTTTTTTGAAATTTATTCAAATTCCGCGTTATTTCGGGGGATTGATTGATGAGTCAACTACTACCATTCACATGTTTAGCGATGCTAGTGGGAGAGCATTTGCAGCGTGCGTGTTTTTGCGTATCGAATGTGAAGATGAAGTTATAATTAGATTAGTTCAGGCAAAATCACGTGTCTCTCCTCTAAGAAAGGATCTCATCACTTAAATGAAAACTGAAATGTCTACACCAAAACTCTAGCTCCTTGCTGCTTTAATTCGTACTCGTTTGGTCCAGACAGTCAAAACTTCCTTGAACATCTCTGGTATCCCAACCTTCTACTGGATTGACTCTAAAGTGGTTCTTTGTTGGATAAAGAATACCGGAACATGGAAAACCTTTGTGAACAATCGAATAAAGGAAATTCATTAGAGTTCTTCACAAGATGATTGGTATTACGTACCATCTCAAATGAATGCAGCAGACATTGCGCCCAAACTCTCTTTTGTCTTCGTTGGTGGGAGGGTCCCAAATGGTTACAAAATCGAGACTCTTGGCCAAAAATTGAGAACTATGATTTTTCCGATGCATTGGAACTGGCAACCACTGAGTTAAAACCTACTGTTACGTCAAGTATCTCCTTAAATAACTCCGCATCCAATTTCTTTGATTGGACTAATAGAGTTTCAAAATTTTCTACAATTGTTAGAATTCTGGCTTATGTAAAACGTTTTTTTCTAATGCTAAATCTTTAATAAATAATCGTAGTGAAACCATCTTAAAGGGGAACTTTGCAAACGAAGAGATAGTCCAATCTGAGCTTGAAATATTCATTTATATACAAAGAGAGACATTCGGAAAAAACCGCAAATTAATTCCTCCTAACTTTGTCATATACCAGGACTCCAATGGTATTCTTAGAGTAGAGACAAAATTAATCTTCACAGGTGATGATGACTTTTTCAGGCGTCCTATCCTGCTGTCAGACAAGCATGAGCTTGTTTCCAAACTCATAGAGGAAACTCATCGAACCTTCAATCACGTAGGTCTACAAACTCTAGTCACAATCCTTCGTGAGAGATACTAGATTTTGCGATCTAGGAAAACTGTTCGTTCAGTTGTATCCAAATGCATAATTTGCCAAAGATTTAAGTCCAAACCTGCTACTACAATGTTTGCTCCTCTTCCTGAAGAACGTGTACGAATGTCAGCCGTCTTCGAAACAACTGGAGTAGACCTAGCAGGTCCCTTGGTTCTTCGAAATCGTGATAAAGTTTGGATTGCTATCTTCATGTGTGCAGTGTACCGTGCGGTGCATTTCGATCTTGTCTCGGACATTTCCACACAAAGTTTTCTTCTTTCTTTGAGACGATTCATCCCGCGTTAAGGGCGGATGAAAACAATCTACTCTGATAATGGAACCAATTTCATTGGTGCAAACAACGAGTTCAAAAATATCGTTTGGAGTAAAATTGTGTCTCTTTCAGATTTGTAAAAGATCTCCTGGCATTTTAATCCACCTACTGCCGCTTGGTGGGGAGGTTGGTGGGAGAGAGTGGTAAGAATGTTGAAGGAATTGTTGAGATGGAATTTTGGAAAAGCAAGTCTTGGCTACGAAGAACTGTATACTGTTGTGTGTGAATGTGAAGCCATCCTCAACAGCAGACCTCTTACTTACCTCTCCGAAGAGCCATCAGATCTTGTGCCACTAACACCTTCTCTCTTTTTACAGGATCAGATTGAATTCAGAGTCGAGGATCTTGAACAGAATGTGCTGAACCTACGCAAACGTGCGAAACACCTCCAGTCCGTTAAACAAAAGCTTAAGACGTGTTTTCAAAAGGAATATATTTCTCTCCTTAAACATTCCAGGCAAGTCCTTCAAACCCCACTTGCGGTGGGAGATATGGTATTAATCAGCTCTGATGGTAAAAAACGTGTTGATTGGCCCTTAGCTAAAATCATTGAAATCTATAAAGGAAGTGATGGTGTTTCCCGAGTTGCAAGGGTCAAAACTGAAAATGGTGAGGTGTTTCGACCATTTCAAAGATTGTTTCGTCTGGAAACATCAGATATTCTAAGTAAAACTTTGAGAACTGCCAAACCTGTTAAATTGTAATATCAATTTTGTATTGGTCTTCATTAATACTTTTTTCCTTAGCACATATTTAGATGCTTTATGAATTTGTAACAAGCTAATTTCATTTAAATTTTTAATGTTCAATTTTTAACTTGAAATTCTTGCTAGATTAAAATTTTATCCTTTTGCGGTTGGAGGATGTTGCATCTTCTTCCTTCCATTTTAGCTAATTAACATTCATTTCCTATAGATGGCGCTGTGTTAGGTCATGTGATTCCATTTCTTCATACTGTACTTCTAACTTTTTACTCTAGTCATGTTGTTGCTGTTGAATAAAACACTTTAAAGAAACCAGACGCTTGCACTGACTTATTATGTCAAACCAATAGCCATATTTTATCTCGTGCTACAACATGCACTATATCATTTACAACTAATTGTCCGGATTCGTAAGACTTTGCCTATAAGATATCTGCTATCAATATGTAAAATTGCTAATAAATGCTTGTATGTATGTATATATATATATATATATATATATATATATATATATATATATATATATATATATATATATATATATATGTAAGAAGAATAAAAAACAGATATTTGTATTTGAAAAAATGAGAAATCCGGCCTGATGACTTTCTCAAGGGTCAACATCAAGCAAGGACTCCAATAAAAAAACGGAATTTTTTTCTGTAAAGAGTTAGACTATTGTCTAAAAAATTTAACTCTTTTATGACCCGAAAAATTCCGAATTTTAAAATAGGAGAGAGGCATCAATTTTTAGCACAAAAAAACCAAAAGACAATCAAAAAGAGAAGAAAAAACAGCTCAAAAAAAAACCTCACAAATAAAATACAAGATTGAAGAAAAAACATATATCACAAAAAAACTAAACATAATAAAAAAACCAAACACAATAAATAAGCCCATATTATCAAAAGAACAAGTAAGAAAACAAGAAGTCTGAACATACCCTTAAGACGGAGATGCGTACTCAAGCTGTGCTAAAGAGCAAATGAACCAGATAGGAAGAAATTTAGGTGAATGCCAAATCAGGAAGGATAGTGGAGACGTACTGGTTGTCCAATCCGAGACTAGTTTAGTTCAGTTCGTAAAGGGTTCATCTGGCTCAAAGGGGCTAACCTAAAAATTTTCTACCTCAAATTTAACTGTTTCTAGCATCATCAATTTGCGTTGAAGAGTAATAACTTAAATATAAAGGTATCTACCTTTACTTCCCAGTTTGCAAAGGCGAATATTTTCTTATTTTTTATTTCTTCACGCTTCATTTGCACCACTTGAGATTTTTATTTGATTTTTTTCAAAGAAATAGCTGATAATTTTTTTCTCCACCCGTAATGATTTTGGCTACCCTTTCTAATTTGTCAAACCGTTCCTTCTCCCTCCGAGTATTCTAAAGAGATTCCGCAAACACAAATTGGAATCGAATTCCTCCTAACCATTCACCACAATTCCCAGAAATGAATTCGCGACAAGCAATTTCCTCCACTTTCAATCGGGGCAGGTTTATTTACCGTCCCGGCTATCGCTTCCTCCCGCATGTTTAATTTCAAAGACCCTCCGACTGCGGAGTGTCTGCTGTGCAACGCGATTCCGAGGCAATTGCATCTCCAGTTCCCGCCCTAACGCCGCGCAGAGTTTATGTTATTGGGATTCCGATCATTTCGTGCTGCCAGCCAATCGAATCTCTTTTCAGGGGGAAGTGAAGAAAAATCCCAACACTGAATGAGAATGTATAAATATAGTTTTAATGCTCATATCTGTTGCGCGATATAAAATGAAGACATTCCACGTGTTTTATTGTTCCAGCCTTTTATGGATATTTTGAATGCTTCCTCGCTTAGAAGCTTTAGAAGACTTGTAAAAGCACATTGATAATTCCATTTTATTACGTACGCTATATTTGGGGACCCCTTCGTTCCTCAAGTTGTGATAATGCATTGAAATTAAGGCCATAGTAGTAGGATTGTTTTTAAAAAAAATTCGCGTGATAGTTTTCGTATAATTTACTTGTATTTAAAGCTACCTAATAAAAAAAATTAGATTTAATAATTAAAACAAATATATATATATATATATATATATATATATATTTATTTTTTAACGATAAAGCAGAAAATTCAAACAAAGAAATGTAGGAAATAATGACCGTGTTCATAAAAATATAAAAATAAAAATTGGAAATTTGTCAATGATTCATCATTTTAATTAATATTTTTTAGCCAAGACAAAACATATTTAGTTACGATTTTCTTTTCATTTTGCAAATGTTCAAAAGAATATGCGTATATTAATATAGTTAAACGAGATCGAAAATAAATATTCATCAATATTTTAATAAGGTAATGAAACTTTTTTCTGAAAATGTCAGAAGATGATGTTTTTGGGTTGAGGTTTTTGGTGTCAACAAAAATCTGTAGGCAAAAAATAAAAATCCGAAAAATTGAAATTTTATTATTTGCACGAGCATCTCAAAAAAAAATCAGCTTTTAATAACGTATTGCCATCCCATTTACAAAAGCTCTGATTTTTAAAAAAATAAGTTAATGATTATAGCAAATAAAACCTAGAAAAATGTCATTTTGAGCACGTGATTATATGAAATGAAATAAATGGGAAAAGTGATATTTCTTAAACATTAAATGCGAGACAGTTTTTTTGGATCATTTGCAATACTAAAGTGACTAATCTAATGAAACAATTAAAATGAATGATATTATAATTTTAACTTCCACAAGCACGTGGTGCTTGGCCGTTCAAGAGATTATGTTCTGACATGATGCATTGAAATAAACATAGCAGATTTCATCTTAATTTTTTTAATAAATTAATTTTATAATTGATTCTTAGAAGGTATACACTTAAAAGGTATAAAGTCCAAAGAAAGATAAATTTCTTATATTTAAGCAATTAAAATCTTCATTAAAACGTCTCGATTATTTTTAATTTTAAAATTTAAAGCAAAACTAAAAATATTTTTAATGTAAGCATTTATTAATTCTTTTTACCTTCCCTTTTAAAACAGTTTCAACACAGATACTATTTTTCTTACACACCGTTTGTAAATATCGTTGCAGCCAAACTAATCCATTATACATGTTTCCTTTTGGATAATTCATAATCTGCATTTCTTTCAATAACGAGTAAAAAAAAGGGGAAAGGGCTAAAACAACTTTTCCCTTAATTCTTCATAACTTATTTACAAGATAAAGTCGGAAAGAAAAGCAGCTACATTCCTTTCATCGGACTTTATAATATGGGCACTGAATTTTCGTGTGTTACAGATGTAATCAATGTATGGACGTCAAGAGTTCTAATCCATTTCATCCACTGTTTTCTGAAAATCAAAGTTGCTGAGCAACGGTATACTGTGTAAGGAATCAACAACTGTAATTAAATAGAAAATCGAATAGCCGCAGTTTTAGCCTTTTCAGAATTAAAGACTTAGATTTGGTTTAAAGTGGCAATTTTGTCAAAAAAGAATATTGGCAAGAATTTTCTTTCCCTTTACTCTTGAAATTATAGTTTAGAAGTTCTATTCTGAAAATCAATTCCTACTTTGGATACTAGAAAAATTAAGGATGTTAGGAAAATTTTTATTTTAGTTAGTTACTTTTTAATAAATACAGTTGTTGTTCTCGTGTTCCGCTTCAAAATGGAAGGAATGATGCAATAGCTTCTGAGGGGATGGACCCTCTGAGCATACGAATAACGGTCACCTTTGACTCAGAACCCCCAGTGTATAACTTCCGACATGGAAAACGTTTTGACCAGGTACGAACTCGCTGCACAAGGAATGAGAATCTAACACCCGACAAACCAGGCTTTTCTGACTAACAATTACAACTACTATAAAGGCAAAAAAATTAGTTTTTAATTAATAAATAAAAATTAATGAATTAATATTTGAAAAAACTACATTAACATCAAATGTAATCTACTACCAGTTTTAAAAAAATTACTTGAACTTGATTGGAAGAATAAAAATCATTTTATAAAAAACTGGAAATTTGAACCATATATAGATAGATGGATAGATAAATAGAGATAGAAAGAGAGAGAGAGCTAATAGTAAGAATAGAAAAAAGAAAAGAGAACCCAAATTTTATATATGTGTAACAGACTATTAGGACGGAGTTGCAAGTAACCAATGACCAATTATTATTTTATGTATTTAGTTCCCTCAGTTAAAAAAGTGATCTTATCCTGATAATATTTCATGTAACATAATTTTAAAAAATCTATGCACAAGCTTTAATAAAAGCTTTTATCAGCCTTAATTTTTAAAATATTATTTTTTTCTACATTTTTCATAAATAAGTCAATTTTTTTCTAAAAAGAAATATAAGGTTAAATAAATGTAAAAGTTTGTAGTCTATATTTTAATGGATTCTATTTTGTATTGTCTTCTGGTAATTAATATATATTTATTTAAAAAATATTTATATTTATTTTATTTTAACGTATTTTATATGAAAATTGATGAAAAAATCTAAAATATTAAGAAATATATCCGATATTCTGAAAAATTTAGTTCTTTCTTTTCTTTAATTCTTTTTTATTGTCATCACCATTATCGAACTGACATGCTATTTGGTGCACTTAAACCATATACATAAAATTCATTCATCCCTATTCTGATGTTGATTTAAAAGGTTTGATGTTATTGATAATTTCAATTTTAAAATTTCTAAATATGTAAAGTTCCCTGTCGTATAATATTTCAGAAAATTGGGCAATTATATATTATTCAGGATTCCGTAATATTATACAGTATTTCGAAAAAAAAATTTATATTGTTGCGGATCACGGGGCTCGCTTTTAGTGGATGAATGGTGGGAAAACTACAGACTTCTGTATAAATCAAATACAACGTTTATTATTACAAAAAACACGAGCACACAGACGGCAAATATTAACAGCCACGAAGAACACCTGACATGCCAGAACAGCAGACAGTATACCACAAATAGTAATCGATCACCGCACACAAGGATGCCAGACAAAATACAGCAAGAGGGGGGATACTCGGAGTTTCGCTCAACTGTCTTTCCAAACGGCTGAAGCTCTCCATTTCTTCTCGCTTTAGTTATTGACTCACTACCACACGACTGGCAACTCCTCACACAACTTAAAGCGGATTCCGCAGGGACACAGTTCAGTTCAGCGACCGCTCGAACTCCACACAACTCTAGACTATTCACCGTTGCTTCGTTATCCTCTCGACGATGCATTACTTGTCTTCTACTCTAATTCCGCTTCCAGTTCAATTCCCCTAGAAGCTTCAGATTGTCGGCCTTTTTTAGCTCCCGGGAGCCGGGCAGAGAACCTTCTGGTCCAATCATGACGCACAGCAGTTTCTATTGGACGGTTCGTTAATATTCTCAAAGTTTCTCTCAATACCTTTTTTCTAGCCAAATTCGTCGCCAAGTCATTAGGTTTGTCGTCAAATTATGAGATCACAGACGCAGCACCAGCTCAGCATGCAACAAGGCTGATCTTCAAGCGGTTTCCCTTAGGATGATCTATTTCTACTGGGAAGAAAAACTACAAGTTTATAACATTATTATACAATATTGTACGTTACATATATAGTACTAGAGATTAGATAGAGTTTCTCCAAAATAATATGAATTATTAGTCAAAATATATGCCGCCGTACATAAATACACAAAAGTTCGATGAGGAGTAATATTCTAATGATTTTACAGTTAATCTTTCTGACAAATCCATCTGTTTTTAGGCATTTTTTTCAATCCAAAAATGTTTTTAAATGTCTTGTTATATATGGAAACATATTACTTGCTATATATAGAAACTTATTATTTTTTTGTATGTAGTGTGAATAATTGAAAAGTCATGTAAATTTTGGAATTACTTGACTTTTAAAAAATTTATTTTTTTATTCCTTACAATTCTTCGTTTTCTGAAATTAGGTTTAAATAATTATAACATAAAATATAATTATAATATATTTTAATTTTAATTTTTTGTAACGTATTTTGAAAGGAGAAACAGAAATATGCGAAATACTTTCCAATTTCAGAAAAATAAACAAAAAGGTTAACTTCTAAGTGCAGATGCGCCGAAAAACTTTAATAGTATCAAGAAAGTAAATTTATCCCGTTATTGGTTGATTTTATACTTTTAAAAAACTTCCTCTCGAAGGTTTTGGGCATTCTAAAGGCAGATTTCAACTTCCATGCAAACATAAAAGAACCTGAATGCTCCAAAATAGCTACAAAAGAGAAATCGATGCGGTTGAAATTTGCCTCAGCCTCTCGTATGCTGCTATCTTATGCATGCAGTTTGAAGCACCGTAATTACTACCCATCGCGTAGCATAGTTATGAAAATTAGCCAGGATTTCCAATTAAATTGTTCATTCTGTGTCAAAATTCAATATTAATATTTACGGACCCCAACACATTACGAGGACCTGAAATTGGACCTATTTTCATTGAGAAGTTTTTAATTTGTATCTTAAAAGTAATCATTGACCGAATATTTGAATATGTAATTTGTTTTATTATATAATGAAAAGTTTGGAAGTGGAGATGAAATCGTAAACTAGTTGGGAGCAATTCTTTAAAAAGATTAATGAATTTCGAAAAATATTCAATGAAATTAAATTTCAATAAATGTCATTAAATCTCATTGAAATGTGAGTGAATCTTTATATTATTATAAAATGTTTTTTTTATTTACGGTACATTTTACAAATATTAAAATTTAAACGGTATAAAATTTGAATTCGGTTGACAAAAATCAAATAATTTGTAATGAATTAGAAATAAACATTGTTTAAATGCAACAATGGATTGAATGAAATAAATGTTATTGTGTTATTATTTTTTTCATCACTGCATTTCAATTTAAAATTTATTTCTAATTCGGTTAAGTCCTTTCCGTTTTAGATGTAACAGCATTAGCGCTTATTTAATAAACTGTATCTTTAATTAGTTTTGACTAATCAAATATTTTTTTTTATTTTTCATATGGTTTTCTTAAATTTTCGGTTGAAGTTTCTTATGATAATTTTAATGTAATTTATATATATATATATATATATATATATATATATATATATAAATTGATATAAATTGATGAGAATATTAATTACCTTTAAATTTCAGGTTCCATTATTATTTAATATCTTACATGCTTTTCTCTAGTGGGATTTAGGCTTCAAATCTGAATGTTACCTTTGTTCAAATTATAGAATTTAATTATTTAATAGTACTTTCTCTCGTCGAATGAACTTATGACACAATAACTTATTAAAAATTGCTTTTCTCAGATATCAATAAAGAGTTAAAAATTGTATTTAAACTGTGTCAGTTCGTCCCTCTTTATATATATACATATATATAATATTACTAACATAGGATTGAATATCCAAATATTCAGAGACACTGGTTGAAGTTTAATTAAACCAATATTAGTTGAGAGAGATAATTGCGTTCTTTTTCAAATATTATTAATAATTTGGTATATCGGTATATTACCTATTAATAGAATATTTGCAAAACAATTAATAGTAGATAATACTTTCAGTTAAGAAACTGAGAGAGAAAATCACTTTCTTCAATTACAGAAATCAAGTTCTATTACTATTTTAGGAAACTGCATTAAAAGCAAGTCTATATTAAAACCTTGTATTTAAGGGGACTCGGTACCAAAAAAAAATTTCCACAATTTTTAGTAAAATTATTAACTTTTGTGATAGATAGATGTCAATCGTGTATAAAAAGACATTTCTAAAATATTTTTCAAATTCAAAAGTTACAAATTTAAATATTTTAATTTTTTTTAAAAAAATTGAGCATTTCTTAAAAATGCTTCTTCTTTTGCAATTTTCAAAATATTTTCCTCAAATTTTTTGAGGGGGACCTCACAATGCAGATAACAAAAAAAGGGATCCGTTTTTTGATATATATATTAGTTTCTGAGAGAAAAAAATTTACAAAATTTTGCGAAATTTTTTGGAAAATACCAGATTTTTTTCACTTTGAACATTTTTAGAAAAAATCTAATCAAAATTTTAACAAATCGATCCCTAATTCTATTAAGCATACGTTTAAGAGTAAGCAGAAAAAAATCATGCAATTACAATAAAATGTTATTGACTTTTAGCATTTTGTAGCAGACAAAATTTTGAAAAAAAGGCAAACTGAGAAAAACTGCTTTAAAGTTTTCAACACAATTATAAAAACAGCTCATATGAAGTTAGATTTTTTTTCAGAAAAATTATATGGCATTTGTAAGTGTTAAGATACAAATTTTATTAATATACATTATTATCATATTTATTAATGATTATTACCATATATAAGAATTATCAAAAAAATTAAGGAAAAAATTATTAAATTATCACTTTTTTTTAATTCAATAAATTTTTTAATAAAAATATTTATAAAAGGATCTGCAATTCTATTTATCATACAAGCAATACTATACAGTAACAATTCAAGGCCATTTAATTAAAATTTAAATGAATTCAGCCATTTTGAAGTAGGTAAATTTTCTAGACAATGCATGCCATAAAAAAAACATATGTACAAAAATGTTCACTATGAAATAGTTTATATAAATACATAATATTTTAAATAATATATTATCATTCAAACATAATTCTATAAAAGTTTTGTGTTAATCTGAGAGATATACATGAAATAATCAAAGCATAATTAACATAAACAGCAACGACATTTTTGAAAATGACCAAAAAAATGTACAAAAAATCTATATAGCAAGGTAATATTGTGTATTATTATTCATAGCAAGGGAATGGGATTTCCTTTTAATTTCAAGCATTTTCGAAACCAATTAAAAAGCAGGTAAGCAATAAATAAATTAAGTAGTCTTGAAAAAGACAATTTTGCTTTCAAAGTGATTATAATATAACCAAAGGTAAATTCAATCAAAAACCTCAACGAAAGCGATAAAACTATAAATATGCAATTATTTACTGTTACTGTTTCAAACTTTGCCTCTTTTTATTTCATGGAAAAAAAGAGGGGCTTGGCTTGGCTTGGCTACTCGCACATGAAATATGTCTGATGTAAACACAGTAAGTGGGTATGCCAGCTGATATCGCGTTAGACAAAATAGTTCCATATCTCATTAAATACTTGTCAAATTGTTTTAAAATTTTCAGAATAACAAGTCAAAGGTCCAAGGATCATTATTCATTAAAAATCAGAAAATCGACATTTTCATCGATTTTCCGAAATTTTGAGATACCGAGTCCCCTTAAATGAATAAAAAAATTTAGTAACTAACTAAATCATAGGAAAATAAAATCTTAGCAATATAAATGTTGTTTCAAATTTTTACTTGAAGTAATAATAAATCTAACATCTTATTTTTTACTATAATTTTAAAAATGCACAGCAGAGTTCTTATACTTCATGAATCCAATCGAATTCCTCCATGGAAAAAAAATAAATAAGGAAACCTAATGTTTCATTCAAGATCCAAAAGTGACTTTCTAGACACTCTTAATGGAAATAAATAGAATAAAAAACATCAGAAGTCATCTGCAAAGACAAATAATTACCAAGAGCCATTATTGTCACAGAAACCGATAAGAGGTTTTGGATAAACTTTTATCATTTTATGGTTATTATAAAATAGAAAAGCAGAAAAAAACCTATTTATGGAGTATAATAAACTGTGGAAGCTGGCAAAAAATTCCACAAGGAGCAAAGCTACAAGGAGAAATGTTATTGATTTATTTAAATAACACTATTCTCCTCGGTTTTTATAGTTATGTAATTTTTATATCAAAAATTCTTTTTATACCCTTTAAGAAAGTATTCTCAGAAATGGAATAAAAGGTCATTTGTATTTTTATGCCTTTTAGCAGTTCTTTTTCCATTCAATACAAACGATTACTATCTTTCTATTTCCAGACATTAAAAAAAAGGATTGAGGCCAGACATTAAAAGTGTTTTGCTAGTGATGACTTAGAAGGGGAGATATGTAGCTGTTTCCAAAGAATTTCAGAACTGGAATGATGCTTTTAACGACTTTACATATGGGAGAAGTCAAATATTTAAGAGAAATTCTACAAAAAAAGTAATGTTTAATGTGGTTTTTAAAGTGGAGATCATAAAAAAAAATAAAGGATTAAAGGCTTGTAACTTGGTAAGTTTAGTTCTTAATTATTCTTATTTTTTAAATAACCTGAAATAATTAAAAAAATACGTTTATTTGAAAACAGTACGAAAAAAATGCATTCAAGGAAAATCTGTTTGAAGGAAACGAATGGAATAAGTTGTAAGGTTTTAAATTAACGTAATATGCCTTTGGATTTCTGTTTGTAGTACAAACTTAAACTTCTTAAATTATGTTGTTGTGGTTACTTATGGCACTTGCTGTATGGACAAGCCTTTTGCTGATACAGCAACAGATTTAAGCCGAAAGAAGCGTCTATTGTTTTTAAAGAAGCGCCAACTAGGGCCAAGATTACGACTGAGCTACACCCTCACCACATTTGATTGCACAGCTTCTCTTTACAGATGGTTACAGTCACACATCTCACAGATAGCACACAGAAGAGCAACCATGCCCGAAACGGGACTCGAACCAGGGACTCCCAGAAAACGAGGAAGACGCACTACCTCTGTGCTAGAAAGCCGGCTCTAACATTATAATTAATGAAATGAACGTTTTGTGCAAATACGCTCATTCGCACGAATTATAATTTTATTTCCATACGGGTATATCATGTTGTTTTGGTTTGGGGCTATTGAAGACTCTAAATGCAAAGGCTGAAAATGAGCCATTTATCCCTTCTGAGACAACCATTTTCCCTTATGAGCTTATTAGAAAAGGTTAAAAAAAGGTTCTCACATTAGGTGACTTATCGCCCCCCAAAAAATGTAACAACTTCACGAGAATCTCAGCCATGGACCCTATTCTCCAGTCTGACAACTACAAGGCAGGGTCGTAATAAGTTATCGTCCGAAGAAGCACAGAGAAAAAATCGGGAATGGAATCAACATCAAAGAAAATTTATTATAATAAGATGATTTGGAGATGGAGGGGAAAACGATCGTTTTCTAAATATATACACATACTTAATCTGATTGTTACTTAATTGTTTTAACTGGCCTTGAACTCGTTTGAAATAAAAATTCAAAAATCATTGCTTTTCTGAAGATTGGCGATTGAGAGTGATGAGATTGGTGATATATGAGTCATTTGAGAAAATAATGTTTTTATGTCGGATTGATGTCACGTGACTTTAAAAAAATTATGTCCCACGTGATATTTGAAATAAACGCGGGATGACTTGTGTAAAAATATAAAAGAATGTGAAAAAGATAAGAAAAATTAATTTTGGAAGATAATTACAAGAAATATTTCGGTAATATTTGTACATATTAATGCCTCATTTTTAAGTAACAATTCACTTTTTCTTTTTTCCTTTTTCTCATTTTCTGTCACAAATTTTTTTCTACATTTTCTTTTATGGTGTTTAATACATTTGTGATTAATTCACTCATTAATATCTCTTTATAACCTGTATATTTTTTTAATGGACTGGACCCTCTATTTCTAAAAATTTTTATTACGATTTCTTGCCATCTACGATAGCGTTATATATATTTATAAATATAAATGTCTTTTGTTTATAAGACAGCTACGAAAAAAAATGTTTTTTTCCCTTATTTCATTTTTTTTTTGAAAAAAAATTCTTTTTATTCCTTTTAAAAAAACTATCTATGATTTAAATTAACTATTGACTAATGTATTAAGAAGTAAAACATCTACTATTATATTTCACAGGAAAGTTTTACCAAAATCATTAAATACTGAAAATAATTCTTCCCAGCATTAATAAAAGAATTTTTTTTTTGGATTTCTGTCTTAAACATCCGTAATTATTGAATATGCTTTCTTAATATTTTCTTGAAATTTCTGTTCTAAATCTCTAATCAATGATGTCATTACTTAGAATCTATATTAACTATCGTTTCTTTTTCTTTTTCATGCTTTCTTTATGGTTTTTCCGATATTTCTAACATAAAAGTCTTCCTCGATTTTATAAGATATTTCAACAAGTATAGAACTGGCATCTCTTATATTAGAAAAATGCAATTGTATTGTTATTAATTAACTAAATAAGAAAAAAATTCTGATTAATTCATTCTTGCTACTTCTAGAGTCTCTGCCATAAATGAGCAATTTTGTAATTGCGTCGCTTTGCTTGGTTATATAACTAAAGAAATTGTGCTGAATCTTTTGAATATTGGTTTAAAAAAATTTTCAACTACCTTCCGGACAAATTACGTTAACAAAAATCTAATATAATTAATAATAATTTTCCTCCACAGATATAATTTATTCGAAATACATAAAATGACTACAAATTAGCACAAGCGTATTTTTTTAAATGATAAAGATATGAGATTTATAGCATAATAATTTTTTATTAGCTTAGGTAATAATTAAATTTTGTGAAAAACAAAAATTATATGCCCTCGTTTAAACATGTTTAGGAACAAGTTTTAAAATAAACAAATTGTGTTTTAAATTCTATCAAAAATACTTCTGTAATTATATTTTATTTTATAAAATGTAAAATCTGTGCAGTGCTTCAACTTCAATTGAAACGGTATTTCTAATAAATGAGGATATTACCCAAAAATAAAAACTTGATAATACTGATAGTTTTTGCAAATGCTCTAAAACAATTTTTTTAAAAAGTTTCTATTCCTAAAAAAGAAAAATTGGTAATTTTTAAGTTTTCCAAAAAAAAATCCTTTTTACATTATGTTTTGACTTTAAAATGCCATATAGATGTATTTTTAAAAGTAATATGATACTGGAGAGCAAATTTGATTCTTTTTTTCATTGCATTAAAAAAAGCATCACGATTAACTAGAAACTTCAAAATTAGAATAATATAGCAACTTTCTATATGAAAAGTCTCCTCAATATGAAAAATTTTCCGTTTTTCATTAACTCTGCCTTTTCTTAAAAATAGACTTGATGATTCTCAGACCATTCGTTAACAATGAATTATTAATGTGTTCACAGTTTCTTTTAACGTGAAATTTTGTAACGTCTGATGCATTCAATGTCCGCCAGTTCATTATAGTTCCCTGTCGATGCTGTTTCGTTCAGTGGTGGTGGGGTGCTCGATTAAACAAAAGAAGCTTATTGTTATCTGAATTGTATATTGTTGGTCAGTCATGTTGACGCATAACTTCATGACGTGCAAAACTACTTTAACTTTATCAAAATTTGATTAATTGTTTATCAAGCCTTTGTATTAATTATTGTATAGAATCATACTATATTCATAGATAATTCATATATTCATTGGGATTCAATATAAAATTATAAGCTATTCAAAACTTTGTGGTAGTAATTTTTTAATGAACAAAGTAGAATTTAATAAAAAAATAAATTTTATTCTTATAGTTATTTAAAAAAGTATTATTACACAATTATTTTTTTATTAATTCATACATTCATTTTTATATTAATTTATGTAATTATTTATTTTCAAATAATATTCATATTTTTAATCAAGATTCTTACTTTGCAGAATTACCTTTCTTCATAAAAAGCAAAGAATTAAACAGATTATTTGGCAAGATGAGTTAATTATCATATAAGACTAGGAAAATATTTAAAATATTTAAAAACTAAATTCGGTATAAAATAATTTTATGTAATATATGTAAGTATTTTACAGTCTTAAATTTTAGAACAGGTGGTCCGCAAAACTAAGTACTTTTGAAAACAGATTTGAAATACCAACTTTATTCATCCTTTAATTACTAAAATAATTTTTGTGTCGCTTTAGAATCGATAATGCTAAACAAATAAAATTTTATTTTAGAGTATAAGAAAAAGGATGAAGATTTACAACTGTACGATAGCTGTAAAAAATCAGGAACAAAAATTAGCTAAAAGTGTGTCATTATACTAAAACAAAGTAAAAATAAATAAATTAGATTAGATTAGATATAATTTAATGTTAGATTATTAATACTATCATACTGTTTTACTAAATTTAATGTCAATGTATTTGATTAAATTCTAAGAAAATGCTGAAGAATTTTTTTAAATGTTCAATAATATTAATTTATTTTTTTACACAATATCAAAATAATAATGGAACAAAATTGCTCTATTCATTGATTTTAAAAGGCTATGGATTCTATTTTAATTTGATATTCATATCTTATATTTGTTAAAATATTTTAACTTGTAAAACCACATTAAATTTTAGAAACTTAATAATATGCGCAGAGGTTTTTTTATTAATAATGGAAACATTTAATGAATCAGGATATAAAAAGACTAAAAATTTTAAAAGCAGCCTATGGATCTATTAAAGATATATGTTAAAAATATCATACAATCTTTAAGCAAAATCAGAAGTATTAGGATGACATTATTTAAAAATTCCACTTCGAATATATTCAAAATAGCCTTTGCAAAGAAATATCCTTAACAGAGTATTAACAATGAAAAAAGTAAAATTCAAGAATTAATTAATTCTGTGAATAAATTTAAAAAACTCCATTCTAAATTCTGAGATTTGTTGACATTAATGAAGCAAAAAATGGGATTTATAAAATACATTTTTACAGTAGTTCAGGCAAAATGTACAAAATATTTAATACCCATATTAGTATCTTTTTTCTTTGCTTCGAATTATATGGTGAATATTTTAATTAAAATTTTGATATTTATTTCATAATTTCTAGGCTAAAAAATTACCTTTATTCTGTTAGAAAATTATTCATTATCATGAATTATTACTAAACAGGCTTTTTCTTTTGTATTCCTTCATCTCCATCATAAATACATCTTTTGACATATTCTCAAAGTTCACATTAATATAATATTAATAATTCTCAAAATGCAGCACAGGTTTCTTAAAGCTATGTGTTTCCTATTAAGAATAGGAACTTTTTTCATCATGGCTTTTCTAATAATTATTCAAGTATAAGAAACTTAGAAAGAGTCTGCCTTTTTCCCTATAAGATTCATTATTAGATGCAGTTTCGCAGTGCACTAACAAAAGATTATTTTTATTTAATTGAATTTCTTAGATTTCGCATATGTTGCCTATATGTAATAAGAGAGGTAAAAAATATTAGTTTTTAGTTTGGTACTTCATTCCTTTTCATTACAATGTATAAAATCCTTTTCATTTCCATGTATTAATTATTGTACTCATTAAAAAAATTCGAACTCGAGATGTCTGATACTAATCGCCATTTCATTGCACCAAAATCATTTGTAAGACGTGGAATTTCTTTCATGTGAGCGATAAAAACAGTGATCGCATCCAGTTTCAGCCCCAAAATTTTAACATGTAGATACGGAACACATCACACAGTAAAACAAAAATACGAAAAGTACACAATACTATTCCATCATTTATCTATTTTGTTAGTCTTAGACCCAGACTGATCTCAACTTTCTCGCTTCATCAGTCCTCCATTCCGATTCTGATTCCATCTGACATCCTCCTTCTTCGTTCGTCAGCCCTGGAAAGACTGGTGTTTTCCCCCTCAGAATCTTCTCTTCACATTCCTCCTACGGTTTTCAATCCATCTCTCATCTACTCTCTCTGGTTTATTTCTTTCCGCACTCAACCCTTTACCCTCTGCGTTCTTGCGTATCTTCACAAAAAGGGTTGCTAAGTGATTTCAGCAGGGTTGCCAAAGTTGGCGGATCAAATTATTCAAAATTGTCCGTTACATTTTAATCTTCTCTTAATTAAAAAAGCACATTTGTTGATATTGTGTCCATCTCTCTAAATTTGAATTAAGTGACTCAAAAGGGTTTTAAATAAGATGGATGAAATTTGTTACATGACCATTCCACTGGGGCGGATGCGGATTGCACTAGGCCCGAACTCGCGATGTGAGCATTAGTAGCCGAGTAACATGACCATCGAGCAAAAGTGGTACTTTAGTTCGAGTGTTGTTATCTAGCTTATAACGCTTTCACCACATCACCAATATTTTATCAAATTATGAGCGAAATCCATTCAGACGCAGTTTGCCTACCCTACTATTAAAATATCAAATAACACGATAACTCCAAAATGAAGAATCCGAAGAAATTAGATTTGGTGCAAATAATCAGAATAAAACTTTTAGAAAACTCTCGGATTTGGAAAAAACATCGAAACATCTTGTCAATCTGGTTGCAATTTTGTGAGTCTGAAAAATCATTTCTAAAATTACGTTTTATCTATGTGTATTCATCCAACTGTCTATATTGAGACATGATAAATCGTGTTTTCCTAACACGAAATTTGATATGGAACCATATCACCGGCATTTAAAATGTGTATTAAAATTATATTCGTTAAATTAAAGACTATTTTCCTGTCTTTCCACATGCTGTTAGTAATAAAATTTTGGTAGATACATTATTGTACCATCAATCTTTTTCAGCATTAAAGCTTAAGTCGTATAATTCAGAAGAAAAAAATGTAAGATTTTGGTTTATTTATATATTAATTACGCTTGAAAATAAAAACGGGAGGTTATTGCACACATATAATAACCCCCTTGGACCTTGAATATTATACTTAGACATATATTTCAAATTAGTTTCATTCAATAATGTGGATAATTGAATGTGAGACTTCAGGTTTTCTATTAATTAGGAATGGAATGCTTCAAAAAAGTTCAGCATAGCCTTATAGATTAAAAAAAATAAAATTATAAACGTTTCTTTTGCACTTATTTATGCCTAAACAAAGCTCCCAAAGCGTCAAACTTTGATTTTCAAAATCACCGGTGGCATATTTATTTTTAAACTTTGAAAGAGAATATATAAATTTATTTGAAAACATTTATTACAGAAATGCAAATTTATTCTACGCAAAAAATTCTGTTATTTGCAAATATTTACGTAGTATTATGTCATCCAATCGCTTTGGATAGATATTTGCTTATCGCACGTTTTATACTTCAATTTTAAGTTACACCTTTTACTTTATGATGAAGAGAAAAATGGAAGCAATAAAGTCAAAATGTAAGGAATCAAGGTAATGGCATTTATCTTTTTAATAAAAAAATGCTGTCTTTTCAATAAATGCAGTGAAGAAAAAAAAAGATCTTCTCCCAAACATGTGCATGAATTTTTGTTTTCTAAAAGCTGACATATTTTAGTAGCATGGTATGTTTTGAAATGCTAATATTTTAGTTTGCTTGGAATTTTAATTGCAACTCAGGTTGGAGAACGCAAGTTTGTTTTTCTCGTGTTGCTGCCATACTTTTTAAAAATTTATTGACGGAATAGTTTATTGATTGCAAATTACAGGATTAGACCTTCCACGGAACAGAACGAATGGGATGAGGTGGTGTAGAAGGAATACATAAGTTGACATTTATTTATTTTTCTTATTTTTCAAGTTGCCTTCTTACTAATTTACGGAAGTTAGTTCAGAACTGTAATTATAAAAACTACCGTGCAGAGAATATTTCAACCTAATGATTGACATCCATGCAGAAGTCGTTAAATCTGTTTACAGAAACTAAATTGACAACTGTAACTAAAATTGAATGAACCAAAATTGTATAATTGGGTCTTAATTGAGGTAAAATTATAAACCCTCTCTTATGAGATAAATAATTTGGGCGATCGAAGATCAACTGATTCTAGAAGGAAACCTTTATCTTCAAAATGATAACTTCTAGAATTGCCAAAAATCTTTCTACTTTAAGCGGCTCATTATCAATAGCAAATTTACTTTAAATGTATGAAGTAGACATTTTTAAAGTAGCATCGATTGGTCCCGTTATATACAGCAATGCACTGAATAATGATCACAATAGTCACTTAACTTTAAATAACATTTTCTCTGAAATAGTAATTGAATCTATAATATGTTAGATTACAAGTTATCCAATTATGAACTATATAACATATAAGCAAAAAAAAATTAGAACAATTCTGTATAGGCGCATGAACAAGATTTGTAAAAATTTGATATAATACATCCTTTATTGACCCTTTTTCCCCTTTTAATATTTTAATAAATTCATTAATATTTTTTTTAATTTCTTCCTTTAAACTGCCAATCATGATACGGGTTTCAAAATGCAACTAAATTCCCGGCCCTTTAAAGACCTGTCAAATATTCAAAAAAGTTAACTAAGTTACCAATTTTCTATTTTAGTATCTTTTCAAATGTAAGAATAAGAGTAAACAGCATTGAATTGCATAAATAAGTATAAGAGTAATTTATTTAATCAATTAAAAAAATGTATCGGTATAGAGGTTGTATAAAAAAAACTAATATAGCATTTAAAGTTTTTATTACCAACCTCCACAGAATTCAAAATGGGTTCATGCTACTTTGTTTAATGAATCTTTGTAAATGGAAGAGTATGATTAATGCAATATTGGAGAAATTAACGATTGTGCCTCCCTATTTATTTAGGTGTCTTAATGCCATTTTAGTGTTGTTAATTTTCCTCATATAAACCTTCATTATGTGCAATGCTTGGAAGTTTGTTTGGAAAAGGCATAACAAACAATCGCTGCAATCCCCACTTTTATAATCTAAGTAGTTCTTCGCCCCTAAACGCATGTTTGTGAATACAAATGCACAAAATTGAATCAAGCTAAATATATGAAATGCGACGTATAATTTTTACTCTAAAATAATAGATAGGTATCAAATACAGAAAACACTGTAAATATGTAACTCAATCAATCTTTACCCGTTTGTGTGCAATCCCTCTACAATTCAAAAGAGTTATATTTCACTGGCGTCTTTCTATTTTAAATATGACACCGAAGGAAAGATACTCGTTTTACAAGTTTGCTGTATTTTCGTTGCTACATTACGAGTTTGAACGTTTAATAGGCCTTAACATGGGCGTACATACAAATTGGAAAGCAGAACATTTCATATTTTCTTCTATAATATGAAAAATTGTAATTAATAAGCAGAATTTTTTTCAATTATAATATTTGAGAACAGTTTTTAATGAATGACATTCTACAATCAAAACTTCTCTCATCATTTGTTTCTGTAGATCTGGATATACTACAGACATATCCACAATAGTAGGATTTTCCACTAGGTAATTGCCCCTAGCCTCTAGACTGAGAGTTAAGTTTAATTTAGTTATATTATGATATAGTTTAGTATAATTCTATTAACTTTCCGTTGTAAAGCAACACTAGGGCTATTTTGAGATGGACGTCGTAATTTTGAACTGTAGTCAAATGACGAGAATGACTGCAATGATGGTACCCCTAACTCCACATTACACTACGCAGTGAGAGGACGTTCAATCCTGATGGATTTAAAGTAAAACAGGCTCCCTTACATGATGTTTCTTTGGCAGAATCGGATCTGGAATCTAGACTGGGAAAGAGTCACTAGTAGTATTTTCTTAATTGCTAATTAAATGAATTAGTAAAAAAATCTATATAATTAGTGAATTATTAGGATAACATAAGCATTTTACCAATAATAATTCTTCAGGCTCTTGCCTGTTTCAGTTGCTCATTTAGTAGCCAGATATTCATTTAAATAACATCGTATAGAAACGCTTATGGCAATCGGTGTTATAATCGGTTCGGTTCCTTAAAATGCATAAAGAACCGAATAAATATTCCGACAATTAATGGAATAAAAAAGAATTAATCTAAAATAGATTATTAGTATGCTAAAATTTTGTTTAACTGTGAAACTAAGCTGACCATATCATTAAAAAAGAGACCTTATAGTCCACTTTATCAAGAGCTATAAAATATCTAATTCTAATACTGACGGTCACTTCCTTCTAAAAACTCATCCTAAATTTTCCATTACTTTGGCATTAGAACCCTTGAGTATTCCAAAAATAAAATATTGTGTTACGTTACTAGATTCCTAATACATTAATAAAAAATATTCAATCTGTATAATGTACTATGTAGAAATTAATTTCATTTATCAGATGTTTAATCAATTAATTAGAAAATCTAAAGAAATCGTAAAACTTTTATTTCTAAATAAAATGCTTTATTTTTAAAAAAATTTCCCTTGATATATAACATATAAAAACTGTTTTCGAAATAAAATAGCTGGATAAATTAGTTTTTTAAATATTATATTTATAATAGTAAATCAAATATGTATAAGGATGCAATATTCTTTAAATCTACCATAAAGAACACGTTAAGAAAAAAAATTAAATTATCATTATCTATGATAATATATCTAATACTTAAGATAAAATTATTTTCCGTCTGTTTTGCAACTGATGAAAGTTTTTTTTTAAAAAAAATAGCAATTACTATAGAATTTGAAATTTGGAAGAATACATGATATTTCTCATAATAAAGAAACTAAAAATGATATTGCTCAAAAATCAATGAAAACCTGTTTTTCAGATACATAATGTTTTAAATATAGCAGAGTAAGATTAGATATAACTGCAGTTGAATAGAATTTGATCTATGAATTTTAATCGATTTTGAAAAATAAATAAATAAAGCATTGATTAAAATAAGCAAATAAAAAAATCAAAGCAGCTATTGTATTGATCCAAAAAGATACAAATTTCCCAAATTCCCTTGAATGTATTAAAATGAAAATAATGGACATAAAATTGCCTCAATGCAAAGAAACGATAAATAATACCAAAACATCTGCTCTGTTGCGCTTTTCAGATGTTTTAGTATAGCTAATTTAAAAATCCCCATTGTATAATTTTTCTCTTTAATACACATTCTTGGTGTATTTTAAAGCGAAGCTTTAGGCGTTCCTTTGATGCCTGTGTGATTCTAAAACGCTTCGCAAAATACATAAAACTAGTTCAAAGCCTCTGCGTAACAAATTGAATGTAATTTTTTTCTTTAACAATGACATTAAACGACTTCCAGCCTTCAGGCTTGTTGTTTCATGATTTTATAGAATTAAGATACTTCATTTTTTAAAAAAACTGATACTCTATTTTACATGAAAATCCAATTTTTGAGAAATCTTTCACAAGTTTCTTACTATAACGCTTACATTTATGCAATTCTGTTAAAGAATATTGAATAGAGAGTCTTAAAATATTGAAAACCTGTTTACAAATATGAAAAAAAGTGATCCAAGAGAATTCTATTTTCTTTGACTGACATATTCACTATACTCGGAGCCCAGGTAATACATCCTGTGACATAATATTGTACATTATTGTGCGATATTATATGATACGAAACAAAATTCCACAATATTAAACAATATTGTGAATACTGATTAATATTGTACAATATCTGTGTGCTTCTAGGAAGGCTATGGATTGATGAAGAAAGGTTCTCACATTTGAAATATTCTTAATTTTTTAAAGAAAAGCATATTTTTAAAAGTACATTTGAAATTTTAAATGCAATTCAAAATAAATACCAAAACAATTGATGTATAAAATATTTTTTAACCTACGGCGCTAAATCTTTGGATCTCTATTAAGCCAGAATGGAAAATCGATAAAATTCGGTTTTTAAATGGTTAAAACAAGTCAGATTATTTCAAAGACTATAAAAATATTAGTTATAATGAGATTGTGGATGTTTAATTGCAATAAAAAATCAAACATACAATTATATAATTTATGTTTGTGCATAAATTAAGATATTCTAAAAATATGATAGGTAAATTAGAAACAGGATAGAATTTAAAAATTTGGAATAAAACTATAAATGAATATGAACGATACCTGGAAAAACATGTTATACTGAAAACTTTGTTTTATTTAATAATTCACTTCGCTAACCTTATAACAGTGCGGTAAAAAAATCAATTTTCAGTTCATGTTTTTACTATGTTCGCAATCAAATAAATAATTTCGACGGAGGGTTTGTTTGTTATTTGATAGGAATTTCAGACAATTAATAAGAAATTTAGGTTATATTTTGTTATAATTCTTTATTTAATGGTGAAATTATAGCAGGATAAGTTGAAAATTCTTTGAAAAGTTTGAAGGTCAAACTGTATAGATTGCAAATGCGCCCTAAATTCTTCGGATATATTGATTCAGCCTCTATATCTCTATTATTTAAAAACACCTTATGTAAACGTTCAGTCTTATTCCCTTTGTAATTTATAGATAATGAGTGACTTAACCAATGAGATTTCAGCTTTGCATTGCTAATATTATTTGAATAATTTAATGAAGATTATAATACCGTAGTAAGTATTTATATTACATTTCACAAATGAAATAGTGATGAAAAAAGAAAAGTTTTAATTAACATAAAATGAGTTTTAAACACTATTTGTGAATTCTAGTTTTGTATACCGTTTGGGGCAAAACTAATGAATAAATTTCTGTTCAGAGTTTTAACGAAGTAATTTGAATATTAATAAACAAAATTGCAATATTTTCACATAGTAAATTTTACGTATTATCGTCTAGAGAAAAATATAGTGCAGGAGTTAGAATTATATTACGAATACTGCTTTTAAATATACTCGTAGTCAGGAAAAATTGAACAACATAAAATATTATAACAAATTCTCTATATAAGTTTTTTTAACGCTTTAGCTTGATTAAAAAAATAATTTTTAATTTTAATTTTTTAATCTTGTCAAAAAGTTTAAAATTACGATCAGATTTTTCTGAATTGTATCTAAAGATAAAATGTTTCTTTTTTTCATTTGGGATTATTATTTTTGTAGAAGACATTTTTTAAAAAGGTGTTTCGATTAACTTTTTTTTTGTATGGAGAGAGGAAATTAGTCCTTCAGAAAATCCCAATAATCTGAAGAGATAATGAATACAATAAACATCGAAATTTGCAAAGGAAAGCTAACAAGCCCCATGTCACCCACCTACTTTGTTATACAGAAATTCTGGAAAAGTAACTTAAGAAAAATCGAGGAAGTTCGTCCCCAAAAAACCTCTGTTAACCTCGAAAATACTAAATTAATCAGTCAAACTTAATTCGTGTCATTTATTCATGGAAAAAAAATGCACCGAAAATTTGTAAAAAGCTTTTGATGATTAATAATGTTAAAAAAAAATTCAAGATTTCTAACAATACAGATTATTGAAAAAGTAAATCAAATATCATATCATACCAGACAAAAGAATAAAAAGTATTTAAACTAGAAGTTGAAGAAGTCAATTTCCACCATTCGTTCGCTAAATATCGGTGATAAAAAATTGTAATTATCTTAAATAAAATATTCTAACTCAAAGCTAAAGTAATGCTTCCGTTTTTCCATCAGTTCAAAAGTTTTTCTATATCAGTAAAACTTTTTTTCCAAAATAGGATGGAAAAACTACAGAAAACTAAAGTGATTTCGCCCTTCCGAAAGTGCAGTTTAAAATGCAAGTGCGCTACTTTTTCTCTTAACGATAAAATGGAGAGACAGAAAGTTTTTATCGATTTCATCTAAAAAAATTGTGTAAAATGTCACTCAGTTTACTTTTTAAAGACTAAAATATTTTAAATTAAATAGAAATTAGTTCGATGTATAAATATGACATTAGTTATTTCCTCAAATAAAAATATTTAGCATATAATAAAAGTTTTTAATCATTTTACTACAATTTATAATAGTATTATACTCCCTAAACAAATAAAAACTTGAAACTAGTAATTAAAAGAAACACAGGTATTTAATATACCTTAGGCAGGTAAAAAAATTACTGGTATTTAAAAGAATATCAAAGATTGGCAGTTTTATTTATGCATTTTTGTAAATAATGGAAAAACTCCATAATATACTTATTATAATATTATTTTTCTCCTACCCTTTATTCTCAAAATTAGTTAAGTCTCATACTTGAAAATAATTAATCCATTAATATTTTTATGCTATTCATTTCACGTGACTAAAAGAAAAAATTGGATTTCCAATTCCTAAAGCATTTTAATCCTTCATTTGATTAAAATAATTTTCATTCTCTTTCTGAATTTCAATCTGCTTGGACCCCAGTTTTATACTTTAGATTTAGCAACCTATTGTGTATTATTTTTTAACATATGGTTTTAAAACGAATACAAATAGAAAGTTTTTTTAAAATATATTTATACTAGAACTTTCTTTAAGAAGTACGAGTAACACTTTAAGATGGAAATTGTGAATGATGACTTACACACAAAAAAGTAAATTTATTAGTTGGAGGGGAAATTATTATGAATGTTTCTACTATAAATACTACTCAATGAAAGAAAAATATGTTAATATTATTTACTAAGCAGCATATTTTAAATTTTATTGTTGAAGTCACTGTACCATAAGTATATTCAAGTATAATTTAATTTTATAAATATAATTCTAGAAAATATTTAAATAAATCTCAAACGTTAATTTCTTATTGCTATAATAAAAATTAAAATTATAGAAAATATTTTCTTCTAATCATATTCACAAAAATTATGAAATATAAAGAAGTCTAAGTTAAAATTTCATGAAATATATTATTTAATTTATTAATAATAAACTTTGCCTCAATTAAGCCTAAAAATTCTATTTATACTTTCAGCATTTCAATAACATGATTTGAAAACTCAGCCATAAAAAAAGGCACAAAACTTTAAAACTGTGAAGTTAATGAAATTATTTAAGTTGTTTTTTTTTTCTAGTAAAAGATGTATCTTAATATAAAAGAGCACGTAACATACATATTACTACAGTAAAAATGATTTAATGTTTCTAAAAATTCATCAATTATCAATAAATAATAGAATACGTTTTGTAATTTATATTCATTGAAATTATAGTAAATATTTTCACCCATTTTATTATTTACATTTATGTTAACTCCTGCAATTTTTAACGAAATATTATGTCATCCGGTAAAAACATCTACTACTTAAAGTTTAATTTTTAAAATTAGATTTCGGTAATTTTGAAAGAATGAATTTGGTTAAACTAGCATTTCCAGTTTAATTTTTATAAATTTCACTAAATATTTTACAATACTTCATATATAAAAATATTGTCACTCAAAAACTTGTAAGTATATAAATATTCTAGTCATCAGCTACTTTCGTAAACATACGACATCTATTTTATTGTTATTATTCGAATATTGCTCGAATTTTATGCATTATTTTTGCAATAATTATTTTATTACTTGTAATAATTATCTATTATTATTGCTATAATTATTTTATTATTTTATAAATTATTTATTATTGTAGCAATAATTATTTTATTATTTGTAATAATTATTTATTATTATAGCAATAATTATTTTCATGATTACTTGTAATTGTGAAATATCTGAATATTTCATTATCTCTTACATTTACATTAATTTCAACAAACTTTGGATAATATAGTATTTTAATCATAAGTCTTATACTTGATTGCACATTGATAAAATTATTGTTTTTACAATGTCACCCTCGAAACAAGGAATTCTCTTAGAGTAGTTTCATTAACCAAATAGATCAAGAATAATAAAAAATAATGAAACTAATTATCAAATATATACAAAGATTATGAAGTGCTCAAACAGGCTGTTCTGAGATCGAAAAATAAGATTGCAATGAAAATAACAATTCAAAATATGATTTAAAGTCATCAAATATCATTTAAACCCAAAAATTATTACAGGAGATAAGGATATTATTTCCCTTAAATTAAAGAATGGAAATTTCATTAATAAACTAATTGAGATATTGTTCAAATGGTGAATAAACTAATTGGAATTGTATTATTCTAATGGAGAATTTTGCCTATTGGAGCGTCATGGTTGAGCTAAGCCGCTACTGACTTTTATATTTAACTTATAACAGTTGTCGGGTATATTTAACATACATTGGAAAGTAACTTTTATGTTCAGAGGACGTTATTCACTATATCAAAAAAATTTTGAAAGTTATTTCATGTATATATCAACATGTACCTTCATTTTAGCACATTTTGGGAACTTCATAACATTTCGTTTATTGAAATTTATTATTTCTTTAATGTCAAGAATTTTCAACCATAAAAAAATGCTAGAATTAAACACTCATTAAGCAATGGAAGAAGCTTATTGATGAAAACATGTTTTTCTGTATCGTTATAAAGCCACCTATGCGGTCATAGCCAAGCTCATTAAATCCAAAGAAATTTAACAGAAGAATTTATGCTGTATTGATCCGTTGACTCCGCAATAGATCAAGTATCAGATATCAATATACCAAATAAAGCTTCTCAATTCACCAAAACCGTCTGGCTAATTATCATAAACAGGACGTTTAAAATAGTATTTGCTGTAAAACTCTGCTCAGAAATTTATATCTATTAAATTTGTGGGACTCACCCAAAATCATTCTATTCACTTATTATTTTTGTCTCAATATAGCCAAGAGATAATCCAATAAAAAATTTCAAATAAAAAATCCTACAATATTACAATCAATTTTATTAATCAAATCTCAATATAATCAGTCAAGCATCCCAGCTTCGATGCCTCTTTGGTTTTTTACAATCATGATAATTGAGGTTTATGAACAGGCCATGCTAGTTGACGAACTTTTTTGGAGCAATTATGATTCTTGCATGGGAACTTGTATGTTTCTTTCTTCCGAATTAAGGGTCCAACAAATTCAAAGCCATATTGTAAATGTAGAAACAGAAAACGCTACATTTAAAAATATATTATGCATTCATAAGAAATGTAAAATTTATATATACTACAACTAATTTCGCAGTCTGGGTATATTTACCTTTTTAGTTGTAATTTTTATAAATTTACTAATTTATTTTTTAAAAAAATCATTAAAAATGTGTCGATTTTGTATAATATTTCTAATGAAAATAATTTCTGTTGATGTCAAATATTTTGTTAATGGTAGTATTTTCAATGCGTTCAATGCCATCAGCCAAAGTCCTCTAAGAAGATTCGGTATTTTTATGGCTTAGAAAAAAGAAAAAGTATTTCTGCTTATTCTATTCATTGAACTGGTCTTCAAATAGGGTATCTAAAACTCAATAATCTAAATAAAGGTTAATTGAGATCTTCAGATCTTCCAGCTGGGGTTATTAATTGGACCCGATTGAACACAAAAGTTCCACATTCTTTAACAGTCTTTGAAGTTAACTCAAACCTCATAACAAGAAGTCGGAAACCATTTTTAATTTCCCTTTCTTAAGTCAAATAGACTTCATAGATTTGACTTGAAAATTTAATACTATTCATTATTATAAAAGCACACTTAAAACTTTAACACTATTTATTATTATTTATTATATTCATAAATAGATCTATTCCAGTTATTATCTCAGCATGTTATGTCATAATTCACTGAATATTCCCAGAAATCTACAAAAGAACATGGAATTAAACGCCTTTGTTTGAATGAAATGTTTTTAAAAATATTATATATATTAAAATTAATGATTTCAAAATTAGTATTGACCCGATTAATTGAATCAAAACAATAGTGGCTAACAAGTTAGGTCAAAATATTTAATTAATTCTTGAATCTTAAAGTCATTTGTGTGTAATGAGTGAGCATATGTTCAACAAACTCGTATTTAATTTCATTAAATCATAAATTCGCTGAATAAAATTTTCACTAATATATAATTTTTTGTATCTTTTATTTATCATTTGGTGACGTATGAAAATTATAAAGTCAATCTCGTAAAATTCCTCGCATTTTTTTAGAATGAGGAAATTAGAAATCAAAATATTTAGATAAAAAATTATATATCAATATTTATATCATTTGGTCGCAAATGATATAAATAATTATTGAGTATTTAGCTGTTATTGGTAAATGGATTAATTCATTGTACAACAGTTTAAATTAAGGATTTCTGATTTTATTTATCAAATCACAGCATTCAACTTTAAAAAAATGAAAGAAAGTTTAATTTGTAACAAAATTATAATACAAAAATGGCAAACGTAACAAATAACATAGTAAAATATCATCCAAAGTATCAGAAATGATTTTCGATAACAACGAACTAAGTAAAAGAGATCACTTACGATATTAATAAAATTTAAGGAAAATGTATTAAATTGATTTAAGTAAGGAAAATTGATTCAAAAGTTTCAGAGAGTAACTGTAATTTGTGACTTTAATGTCCCCGATTTCAAAGTTCTAAAATGAATTGGAAGGGGAGATATATTTTTATTCTAATGCACTTATCGTGTGACCCTTTTCTTCAGGAAAAGGAATTCAACTTCCTTTATGGAATCTGATTGGTTCATCAGGGGCTTTGTCCCACGCTCAAATGAAATTCTGCTGAGATTGTGAAAATTCTGTGTCTTGTCCTAATTTCGGATAGTTATAAGTGAATGCTGACGTTCCCATTTGCATAAAGTGATATATTTTCTGAAGAAATGTGAGAATGCCTTGCACGCGGAATCTAAATTTTATTACAAAGTGAGACTGGAATGAACAATGAGAGAATGAATTAGCATTTATTACAAAATTTTAGAGAACGAACGTAATTCTGAGATATTGAATGAAGAGGAAAAATAGAGAGCAGATACGTTATTGTTTTCAATTGCATATTTATTTGATTTAAGTAATGCATTAGGTTCCCTTACGTAGCTATTTTAGCGAAAAAGATTTCAATTATTAAAATATTTATTCATGGTATTAGCAAAGAAGCAAGATATTTAAATTATTTGAACTAAATCGCTTAGAGGCATTTTATTTTATATTAATAATGAAAACAAACGTATCAAAAAGTTAATTTGTATTGTACATTCTCGTGGTTTGTTTGTGTAATATGTAATTATTTTTTTATTCTTATAATTAAAAAAATAATAATAAAATCGTTATCTTTTATTCAATGTGCTTAATTCTATCGTTATAAATATCAGCATTTTCTCATTATTGAAATAGATAGTGCTTTATGTTATCCTTTTCCAAGGTAGAACATGTTTTTCAAAACATAGATATGCACGACATTCGCCATTGCTATTTGAGATTTCTGCGAAAATAGAAATTACTAAACGTCATTGGTTGGATTGGTTGCTTCCATCATTTATTCCAATCACGATGGCATAAAATTATTTTCTCATACATTCTGCTTAATGATTTCCCTCATGTTTTGATTAATGAATTGCACTTTTGTTACGTCCAAAGTTTTATATCACACTAATAAAACATATAATAAAAGTTTACAAGAAAAGTACGATGTTTGTTGATAAATGTTTAGATGGAATCATTCCCTAATTCAAAATTGTTGTTACTAATCCCAGATGGCCCAGCAGTGCTAGAACATCTCAATAAAACCCAGTGTTTCCAAAAAGTCCATAAGAACACACAGGTGGTTTTATGTAAAAGGAAAATAAAAAATGAGGTATAAATTATCGTAAACATTATTGGGAATGTTTCCTCTCACCAAATAAAGATAATAAAGATCCAGTTTGTGCTCAGATAATTATGGCTCTCTGAGCTGCGATAATTATGATTAACTTTCCCACTAGAATTCTTCATCTAATATTTGTATTCCTCTCTTTCTGTTAAATAATTTATAAAATTCATCAAGTTTATTTCTTCAAGTTCAACCCAAATTCGAGAGACATGCATGTCCACTCAATTCATATATTAGAACCAAATCAAATATTATATGAATAGCCAAACTGATTTTTTTTGTTGTTTTGGAAAATGAAAAATAAATTGATCTAACGAAGATTTTTTTCAAATAACTTAATAATAAAATTGCACAGATATATTTTATGTCACAAAAATTATTGCGAAAACTTCATATTATATATAAATATCACGTCAGAAAATAATTTCTTGAACGACCAAGAACCACGTGCTCGTGCAAATTAGATTATAATTTTATTCATTTTAATTGTTTTATTGAATGAGTCACTTAAGTATTGCAAACGATCCAAAAACTTTGTCTCTCATTTATTGTTTAAATAAATATCCCATTTTCTATTTATTTCATTTCATATAATCATGTGCTCAAAATGACAATTTTCTAGGTTTTATTTGTAGTTATTAACTTATTTTTTTTAATCGGAGCTTTTGTAAATTCAATAGCAACGCGTTGTTAAAAGCTGATTTTTTTGAGATGCTCGTACAGAAATAATTTTTTTATCTTTCACCTACGAATTTTTGTTGAAGGCGAAAATCTCATCACAAAAACATCATGTTCTGACATGATTAAAGACTTTTTTAAATGATACTGAATTTATTATTCCACACCCACTTTCTAATATTTAATTCTATTTCCATCAAAATTGATTATTTTCAGTATTGTAATTAATAATGCACTTTAATTAGAATCAGATTTCTTATCCAGGAAATGTAGTAAAGAAAAATTGAATTTTATGTATAAATATTTGTCTTGGTTTTATGGGGATTTTTTAATAACTATTTTTAACTCCCAATTAATAAAAAATCAAATTTTAAGTAACATTTTAATTTATGAATTAAATTCTTCTAGGATTCTATTAATTATCACTTTACAAAGAATATTATAATATAAATTTCCATTTTATCATCGTATTAATCCGAAACTCCAAATATGGGTATGAAATAATTGTTTAAATATATATTTTTATCAATATGCTAAAAAGCTGAAAAAAATGTTGGTATTTCTTACATATATTTTATTAATTAAATTAAAATTCATAATATCAGAAAGTAAGTAGAAAATTCTTATAAATTTGCACCTTTACAAAATTGAAAAAGAAATGTCTAAAAAATTGGTGAAAATACTTTTACCAATGTAATGAATATTAGTTTTCATGTGAATTAGATTTTACTTTTGAATTCATAATTTTTGTTGTAAATATAATGGTATTTTTTATTCAATTTTATTTCTCATTCACTACTTGTGCCTTGGGTATAAAATAAAAATTAATAGTGTTATTCTATTTACTAATAATTAAGTCATGAAAATATATTTTTTAATATTATGTTATGAAATGCATAAATCAGTTTAAGCCATCATCACATTAGGAAGTTAATGTAAATCGATTCCGATATATCATTTTTCATAAATATAAAACTTCAAAATAAAAGCAAATGTTTGGAAAAACGTTCTATTCTTCAATAAACTACCCTCAAAGAGTTTTTTTTAAAGAAAAGCTACATTTTAAAGTTCAGTGCCGTTAAAAAAATACTTGAAGTTTCTGTGTTCTTACAAAACATTTTAAAGTAATCAAATTCGTATTATCAAAGAATCATTACGTCCTAAATATTATCCTTCTATTTGAAGCAGTGCTTGTCTCGCTGAGAACGTTTCAAAGATATTTATTGCTCAATAATGCTTCCCTTCTCTCCAGCTAATTCCTAACTTTAAAGATGTTTCATTTGAGCTCAGATTTTCAATGAACCGCGAATATTTGCTTTCGGAGAGGAAGAAGATTTAGAGCTTTCACATACATGATTCGAAAATATTTCTGATTTTTTTTTTTTTTTGTTCTTTTACTTTTTATTTCTTAACGCCTCATTTGCCGAACAATGATAAGCAATCTTTTTTCACAGAACTTTACGAATGAAAAAAAATAGGAAAAAAAGTAAACTTAAGAAATAATTTAGGATGCTTTTTCTTCTTGATTAGTTTGTTCAAGTGGCGGAATGTCTGATATCCAACATTTTATTAATCTTTCATGAGCCAATTGAATAAGTTTTGTTCATCTAATAAAATTCATGAAAATATTTGTTTCTGTTTCTTAAATATTTTTATTTTTACGATTTTTGAGTTAGATTATTTCTGATGGAAATGTGGAAGTTGCAGCTTACTTTGCATATTTTAATACTTTTATATTAATTAAGAATGTTAAGAACTTAATAATAGAGAATTTAAAAAAATACAGAATCATTAAATCATTGGTCATTAAAATTAGAATAACTTTTCTCAATATTGCATTTTTGTTTATATTTCAAAATCCGTTTATTAGGTTCCACCTCATTATGTTTTATTTAACATAAAAGCCTTTCTAAATAATAAATTATCATTTATTAGTTCAATAAAAAACATACATTATACAATGCTATCGCTCAGATCAAGGAATAGTATGAAAATACCAAACTGATTGAAAAAAGCGTTTTTGCACTTATATTCTTGTAACTAAAGGTTATATTTATCCGTTTCATTCGCTATAATTTTAAATATGATATTCATTGAAGTAATTACAGATTCTTTGACAATTATAATTAAATAATTGAGTTAAAAGGCTTAGTTATCATTTGCTAACATTCCAAACTATTCTTAAATGACATTAGCTAGCAATATTTTCTATGATGGATATTTTAGAAAATGTGAGGGATAATCTATATGGGAAATATTTTCTGTATGGTTCATGACTTAAAAATTATTTTTTCTTTCATTTTGAAATGATGTTGATGATCTCGTATCCACTTTACAACGGAAAGAGGGGGTGCAATAGCATCTGAGGGTATGGATCCCTGAGCACCCGAGGGCAGGTCTGATTTCTAACCAATGTAAAGATGACACTCACACATTCGTTTGCTCAGTCACTTTTTTAGGTGAGCTCATTCACTCAATTCACATATAGTACTCAGAAGAACAATCCTGTTCTAACCGGGACTCGAACCCTGGACGCCCAGAACACGAGGGAGACGAGATTCCTCTGTGCCAGGACGCCGACGTTCATTTTGAAATATTAATATAAATTTTAATTAGTTAATTTGAGTTTTTATACAATTCTAAGTAATCATACATGTACCAGAGTTAATCAGTCTACCAGAGCTTACACTTCTAGCAGAAAAATATATTCATAGATTAATAATATTTCTTATATACTGGAGCAAGAAATTTTATTCGTATTTAAAGAATATAACAGCATATTATATAGAAATCTAGTTTAATACTTTTTAAATTCCTTCCTTAATTTTCCTTTTATTTTTCACTCAATATTTTTCAACATAATAATAATTAGAAGTCAATTGAAAAACAAGTCAAATTAATCTGTTTTATCAATGCATAGAGTATTTAAATAACGCTTCAATAAGTACGAAAATATATTTTATCTTTATTTACATGCTGCTGGAGTATTTTTCATCACCTATTTCTCTTAAATATAATGCAGTAAGTATTTTTAAATAAGTTGTAAAGTATTTTATTATTATATTTTGACTATAAAAAATATTTAAGATATGATAATAACCAATATATATCTAATAAATAATCTATATACAATTTATCTTATTTATACAAGATAGTAAATATTTAGATGAAATCTTATATCAGGTATATTTATTTTAGAATAAGTACAGACATCTCGTTGTTATTTGGAAATTATCAATGTTATTTGAAGATTAAAAAACAAATAATTTATTTATTGTGTTCAGTAAAAATTTAGTGTAACCAACAAGAGCAATCAAAGTCCAAGAAGAAATTATAGTGCTATTAATTGATTTCTGATATTAAAAATGTGAATAAAAAACAATCATATATTTTAAAATATTTTTATCTTATAATTGGGATAAACATGATTATGAAAGAATTCAGAAAAATTATTGCATTGTAAAATGATGTCCAGGAATTATAAAGAAATATTTATATTATAATATAAAATTTTATTTAAATTTAAATGGAAATTTGAATTTAACAATAAACTTTTTCGGGCATATTGTTTATCTTCGATCAAAATTTATTAGCACCCAGTTGCTAAATATAATGACAATAAAAAAATTAAGAAAAATGGATCGAAAACAATTAACTTTCTGCATCAAAAACAATATTTTGGACTTTCAATTCTGGGCTTTTAAGATATTTTCTTAGATATCTGCAGATTAATGAAATTCTTAGAATAATGCTCCAAATTAATTCTAAAAGATAATAGTAGTTTTATAAATTTGCTTCTCAGATAGTTTTAGATAACCTAAACATGGATAATAATAACCAACTATTTTTTTATCCATTCCAATATTATAAAGGCTATTAAGCTAACAATTATTGTCGGGTTCTCTTTCATTTTGATGATGACAATATTTTGACAGCCACCATTGGCCTCTTGTCATTCCCGGCCAATAATAGCAGAGAACTCACTTCACCCAGCATTCTGATCGTTATCGCAGAAAAAAGTTATCTTCAGAGAGATTTGCACTTCTTCTAAGCAGGCCTACGACTTTCGATAAATAAGGCGGACTCTTCACATCTGATTGAGAGAGCGGAAAGGAAACTACAGATTTACTAGAGATAAAGGTTTTAATATAGTATCTTTTTTGAAGCTTGTATCCTTGCTTTCTATTTGCCGATATTCCGACTTTCTATTCGCCGAATCTATTTTGCCTATAAGATACTTAATGTGTAATTTAAGTGTTTTTCCAAAACTTTCTACATTCTATTATTTAAATTGTGTTTAGTTTAGCCTTGTCAGTTCCTGAAAATTAATTATATGTAAAATCAGAAGTTGTGAGCATGGAAATATTTAAATGTTAGATATTATGTGTTCGACGTTTCAATTGCTTTCCAGAAAAAGTATAGTTTAAACTTTTAATTAGAGCTCAAAGTCAACACAGAGTAATCATAAATACGAACTTGTAACTGTAGAACATTTAAATAGTATATGCTTCGCTTAGATCTTGACTATTGTATTATTATTATTATTATTATAGTTTGATCATGATTTAGGAATAATTATTGGATGATCCAAGAAAACATAATAGCATTATAAAGAGAGCTGATAAGATATTTTCATTATACTTCTTATAGAAATTTGCACGTTAGATATTTTAATTATATTCACGTCGAATATCAATGTGTTTAATAGGATATCGAGTAACATTGTATTTTAAACTCATAATGAATTCTTCTTCAAATTTTCCCTTACTCAGTACATACATAATCATCAATTTATTCAAAGAAATAAGCAAGGTTTTTCGCCTTTTTTTACTGTCTTCTTTCATAATACACAATAAAAAAATGGAAAAAATTAATGCACAATATGCGTTGGTATTAAATTTATTTAAAATTATTCCCTTCAATTAAATTCCAAAAAAATAATTAAGATACATTTTTCCCTTAAGAAGTAGAATATTCTAAACAATAAATATTTGTTTATAAACTGTAAATTTTTATTTGTTGTAACGAACATTTAAAAATAATAAAACCCCATTTTTGGAAAATATTACCAATTTTCAAAGTTTAATTAAACTAATTAATTTAATAATACGTTAATTATCATTTAAATCATGTAATTTCAAAGCTCTAGCATTTTTCATGATATTTCCAAAGTCTATTTTTCAGAGTTTGGACAAAATTATATTAAATTAAAATGATTTTTAAAAAATTTTTGACCAAAATAGTTTTGTTCTTGTCTGACGAACGAGAGGGTTTTGTTATCAAATTTTAAATTCGACAGCAATTGATAAGAAAATATTTTACAAATTGATATCCTAATCATTGATTTCAGTGATTTTCTGTTAAATATTTGTGTTGAACTTTCTGATCTATATATTTTATTTTAAATTTGCTATTTTAAAATAAATAAATGAATGAAGTCACGATGTTTCCAAACATTTAGATTTAATATTACTTTTTTATATCTGTAAAGATTGAATTTTGTAATTAATTGTTTGGCTTGCTTCTTGATTTGTTAAAAAATTGGATTTTTGCATATTTATGTTCTTTTAATGAGAGCATTTAAATATTTTCTTGATTTTTGGACTGATTAATAAATAATTGAGACCTTATTTGAATAAAATATTGATTCAATAATAATGATTCCACTTAAAAATTGGCTTGAAACACTTAATAAGTGGTCTGATCATTTTTAAGGAAAAATTAATTGAAATGAAAACATCAGTAGCTGACCTGCTTGTACAAGATATTGTACAATATTTCAATGATGCTTCGCAATATCCTGATTACAGCTTACTAGAGTGATTTTGCTCCAATTTCAGGATATTAGAAGGAAGAATAGATTAGAGACAGCTTTTTGTCAGTGCATTGTTCCAAAAATGCCTACTATAAATTTCATTAAAATAATATCAATTAAAGATGAATTCTACCAAGATCTATTATCTTAGAATGGTAAAAAAATTAAGACATAAGGAAAAGCAAAAAGAAATTCCAGACATTTTAGTATGGCTTTGATGAACAAGTACTTACAAGTATTACCTACCGAAACAAATGTTTTCATTTAAAACTACCCAGAGATATATCACTTGAATCTCATCTTTATATTGGTAAAGTGCCGTTAAAATGGATTTAGATATTTTAGGAAACTCATTGAAACCAGAAAATTCTATTATCTTCAGATTTTTAAGTCCTTTCTATAGCAGTTTTTTTAAAAAAATCAGAAATTAGAAAGACATTGGAAGGCATTCCATATATTATTGTTGAAGATAAAATATTGCTCCAGAAATCGTTGAAAGGCGTTCAGAAAAATATTCAAATACACTGATTATATAATCGAAAACGTCACTTTGTGCTACGAGTAAAATATCGTAAGAAGATAGCAAAGAGCTAGATAGGAAACAAGTAACAGCGGTCAGTTAGTCACTGAAGAGAATACTCCGAAGAAAGAATTCGTTCCTCCTGTAAATGTCTCATCTTACATAATCATATTATTTATCTTATGTAATAACCGAATAAGATGTGAAGATTCAGTAACTTTGCAGAAGAATCTTCAGTATTTAGTTTCTCATAGAGATTCATCGATAATTCTGGCATTATCTAGAGCTTTCTTTTTCCATCATCATAGAGCTTCATTTTTCCATCATTGTCGGCTATTAGTCAAATGAGCACTGGATTTGCTACCAGGGTCATATACTTGTAATTGATAAACAATGATAAAAATATATCAATTTTTGTTTTTAAAATTATACAGTTTCAAAGCAAATGAAATTTTTGAACGGATGTCTCTACAGCAATTATTAAAAATGCCTGCAAATTTTCCTTTTTCCAGCGATAAAAGTAGCGTTTCTAAAAGGTTGCTTTGCAGGTTAAAGAAAACAACTTTTTGTGAATAATAATATATGAAATTAATTTTAGTTGAATGTCGGAAATAATTCTTATAACCAAACGACCAATTCTTGTATGTATATAAATTTATCTCATCTTTATCAGAAACGATTATAACGTTACAAATGAAATTTTATATTTAGATAAGGTTTTGCTTTTTAAGATTAGCTGTATAGATGTTATAGTTCCAAGTAGGGTTGACTAAGAAAATAAATGTAGGCAGTTTTTTTCATTCATGACATCGCTGAAAAAAATCAATAACATATTTGTAAAAAAAGAAAGAAAGAAAGAAAGCATGGCACAAACATTTAACGTTTTTCTCTTTCACCATATTTTCAAAATCTCTTTTATTTTTGTTTCCACTTCCGAAGACAGAAACTTACCTCTTATAGAATTTGATCGTCACTCAAAAGATGTCCTCTCTGAAAAAACTCGATTCTATACAATAGAAAAATATTATTTTTATAATTAACTATTAAATCCTTTTTCTATCTGCTCTCATGCTGTCATATATCGTCATCTTGTTAATTTTTGTGGTACTCGCATTGGGGCCTTAGGATGACAACCTACTTGAAACGAATTTTTTGTGAAATGGTATTATAAAATACTATCCGAATACGAATACGTTCGGTTCATATCCAATAGCAATAATGCAATGATTGTGTTAACCATTTCGAACAAATGTTAAACTAAATAAATTTATGAATATTTTTTTATATAAAAATGAGAAAATACTTAAATATAATAAATCTAATCTGCGATTCAAACTTAAATATTTTCTCCCAAAAAACCGAGTTTACTTGTAAAAATAAAACTGCTGGCGAAGTTTAGTTTCCCTAGTACTTTTTTTTAACACAAGGAGAAAGTAAATTCTGCACTATTAAAGCACAATGTTCATAAAAAATCCATAATACCCTGTAGAAAGAGAATATAGATTTATTTTATATTTGTTTATTTTATTATTCAATAGTTTTATTTGCTTGGAATAAAATCATAATTTTGATTAAAAGCAAAAAAAAATCTTTAGTAAACATTTTTCTTCATTGCTCACAATTAAAGAATTTATAACCTTGGTTCCTCTCAGATTTTTCTCTACTTACAGCATTTCCACCGAACATCTCCTCTGAGTGTAAATTTTCAAATGATATCATAAATGTTATTTAAAAAATTGGGTCATATATTGTAATTTGAGAAACCAGTACCGATCGTTCTAATTCTCTCGTTGAGACCGTACCAAAGTGTGACGTGTTTTCCATCTCCGTTAATCATCAAATGGCCTCGAGACGCAGCATGATTCAGTATTCACACTTCTGAGAGAGAGCGGAGGAATTCATGCTAAGTAGCTCCCAACGACAAGACGTGAGAGGTTGTTAGTTGTTGAATGAAGATATACTTTGATTATAAAACTCAGACTGATTGCTTATAACCTTACATAGAGTCAGATAATAATAAACAATATATTATGGATTAGCAAATCCTCTTCAACTCCTATTTAGCATTCCATTTCCATAAATAGTTACTGATAAGATTTTAAATTATCTTTTGAGAACTAAAAGACATGATAGGAAATACATTATTTTAATAAGGAATAAAAGTCTATTTATATTTCTTATAATACCAAAACAAAAACGTATTTTCATGCTATAAAAATGAAATAAAAAATATACATCCGCTTTATGTGAATTAATTAAGGTAAGTCTATATTAAATTTAATGCACTAAAATAATGGAAAGGCTTTTGTTATCTATCAATGATCCTGTTATATGGGTGAACTGCAATTATCTTTTATTACAAACAACTTTATTGACTAAATTTCTACTGATATTTGCTTGAAATAGCTTACGTTTCTGCTATCTCAAAATCAGAACAATACTGTTTAAAATATTTTTCTATATATTTGCTTTAATTTTTAGTATTTAGAGAATTTTCTAAAACTTTTATCCCTTGCATTATTCATGGTGATTCCTTAAAAAATAGTTCAGAACTTAGTGAAAAAAGGGAAAAAGTAACTTAATAAGAACACGCAACTTTTTCAAAAACATCTTCATTTTTCAAAACACCAGCTGCTTTGCGAAAATAAATTAGAAAACCTTCCTTTGAAGCCCCCATTTGATTGTTATGGTAATTCCAGAAAAAATAAAATTTAAATTACTGTGGCCCCACTTCCATATTCTTATGCGGTCCTATTCAATTCTTGTAAGCTCTCACTTATTACTGAAATAAATGAGGATTAAGAACTTTCAAGAATATATTAATAACTACAATATGGTCTTATGTTTCTTAAATAATTTCCATACATTTATTCTAATTTTTTAGCAGTTGAAAACATAAAAATTTGAAATTAATAAATTTAGAGGAGAGTGAACTTTTCTGAAAACTTATTTTTATTAGTGTATTATGAAATATTTTTTTATATCACCTTCAAGTAAAATTAATTTATAACCATCTTTAAGCCTTAATTTATAATCCAGTTTTAATAATTAGGTATCAATAATTATTAATTCATTATCAGAATTTATGCATTTAATGTATATATTTATTTTATAAATTAATAGAAATTTTATTTATGAATTTTTATTAAATAATTATGCAAACTAAATAGCAACTTTTTTTCATTAACATATGCTGCTTTATAAACTAAATATTTAATTATATTAAGTAGTTGATATTTTCTGAAATTTTTATTTCAAGGATTTGCCATCAAAAACGCAGAAATGCCCAAAATTTCTACAATACGGCCACTTAGAAAAAGAGAAAAATCGATTGTAGCTTTTTTGAGACTTTTTATCGTTAGAAATCCAACGTTTTTCGATCTATTGTTTCCAAATTTATAATCCTATTTGGTATATTAGTAACTAACAGCTGATTTCTTGGAAGTAAAATATTTGCTTCCATTGAAATTTTTGAAGTTTTCTTTAAATTTCATTGTATAATTGATTTTTTATTAAATATTTGTATCTAAAATCTTTAAAAGTATTTTAATTCCGTTCAAATAATGACTTTTATTTGATTCTCTTATGAACTGTTCCAGAATAAATAAGGGCGTATCTTTTTCTGTACCTGTACATGAGTCGAAGTATTAGGCATTTTTGCAGTCTGAATTCCCTCATTAACGATAGTAAAAAAACGCAACATGACATAAATACAAAATATATAAATCGCGAATGTTGGGAATGAGGTGACTAAAGATTATCCCTATATGTGTTAGTCAAGATTACTCATTTTATGTATTAGTAATATGTACCAAAAACAGGGGCAAAGGGGTGGGCAAAAAGTCCGTAAAAACTTGTAAAGTAAAATTAAGAAAACCAAAAACTCTTCGCAAATTTAGAAACGATAAGTCATGGGATTTTTTTCATGTAAGAAAAATAATTCAGAAAAAATCAGATGGGTGGCACTGGTATATACGATTTAATTGGAAATATGCAAATGAGACAGACGGTTATAAATACTTACAATTTTGATCCACAATCAGTTCTCCGTTGCATGCTATGTAAATAAACAAGAATGCTATGTGGAAAAGATGCAGTTTTGTTGATGAAGTTGTTTTGCCTGTACCAAGAATCAGCAATTGTTGCTCCTCATAAATTTCGTTTGTTCAGCGATTTCAGGAAACTGGATCGTTGGAAGATCGTGTTAAGCCTAGATGACCAAGCCTAATGAATACATGTTTGAAACTCTTTGCAGTCAAAACAATTGAGTCATAATTGGCTACATGGACACGGGAAGCTATTAGAAGGCAAGTATCCATTACCTCCTTAGTCGCCAGACCTGACGCCAGTAGACTTGGCCATAAAGAAATTGAAAGTCCCAGGTGTATCAACCCCGTCCGTCGAATCTGTTGCAATTAAAATAATGTAACGCACCGAGAGCTGTCTTGTGTACCTCCGGAAATGCTCTGTCGTTGCTGGATTTGTGACACCCTTGCAATGTGTCATCATCTATGGTGGTGGTCGTATGGAACACATATTGATATAAAAAATGGTTTGGATATATTGTTTTGGTTATTTACGGGTTTTTTTCTTCACTTTTCTGTGAAATTCCCCCTATCGACTGTTTTTTAAATTTTCTTTTCCTTTCTAAAAAAGCCCCGTGACCTATTGATGCTAAATCTGCAAACCATTTTTTATTTTACCTAATATTAAGGATTTTAGGAATTTTTAAAGTTTTTTGTAGCCTTTATACTTACCGGGTATTATATTTTATGTATTACTATATTTATGCATGTATATTTTGCGTGGTGCACAGAACAGAATGATATAAAATGTATCCATAATAATTTACTTGAATGTTTAGACGAGTAAAACTTTTAGAAAAGGAGATTTTGAAAGAAATATAGAAAAAAAATTTATTCCTGAAGAATGCGAAAATGTTTCAATTTTATTATCATGTCAGAACATAATGTTGTTTTCGGGATGAGGTTTCTGGCATCAACGAAAACCCGTAGTTCAAAAAAATAAGCTTTCAATTACACGTTAAGTGTAAGTAATTTTAAAATGCACAATCACTTTTTTCAAACGAAAGGTAATCCATAAAGTTCTTCCATTTCCCCCATCATTTCAAATTCACTCCAACAATTTACTGAAAAATTATGTATTTATACTTCTACAAATTTGAAAGTATTTTGATTATATTATTATATTTAATCAAGACACACGTTTGGACTTTGAAATAAGATTCTTAGATAGCATTTGCATATATATATATATATATAATATAAGAGGAAGGATATAAATTCAACAGTAAACGAATTCGTTTTTGGTCATTTAATCTGTTAAATAAATAACAATATTAGTCGAGTATTTAAAATACATACTATTATTTCAACTGAAATATTCATTTCCATTCAACTGCCATTCAATATACCTATCCGTAAAAACATCATTAAGCATTACTTCAGAATCTTGGTTCTTGCTATTTTTCTGGCTCGCTAACAGCAGCTTTGGAAAGCCCTTATCAGTGGAATATAGCATGCCAAACGGTTTTTCACGCAGAGAAAAGTTTTTCTACCCGCTACAATCCCATCTTCCCTTTATATTTTTGAAAGATTACAGAGATATGGACCACAATTGTTCTTTTTTTGTGCGTTTTCAGGCACGCCAATTTGCATTTTTAGTTTGCTCATATTTCTTCCTTTTATTTCCAAATGTCTCATTTTTTGACATTACTTTTCTTTTTAGGTGGGTGGGCAAAATGGCTTTTATTTTACCATTAATTCCTCGATCGATATGATGAAAATGTACCTGTATGTGTATCATCTGTTTATTTTCTTGCTGACAAGTGATATCGTATAACATTTTTCTCCGTGATTTATGTTTTTTTGTTCATGTTTGTTTTGTGCTCTTATGTGTTGCTATTTATAAGCGAGTAAAAAAAGAAATTAATGCAGTAAAAATTCAAAAGAAGATTCGAACATACAAAGATATTTTTTTCAGATGGAGAATTCTACTATTTATACATCGCATAAATCAAACAAGCATAACACAAATGTAAATATTTCAAAAATAGAATTGTAGTTTGGATATTGAGCGGATAAGAATACTTATTTTTCCATTAAGATAATCTTTCGATTCTGAAGACTACGGAATTAGTTTTTAAACTATTGCAAACGTAAGGAAAACATTTATATCTGAGAAGATATTAAATTCCCTTCAATGGCCACCGGGAATTCATCGATTTCAAGGGATTCTTTAAAACAACCAAGAAATAGTTATTTATCGAAGAACTTTCAATAGCATTCTATCGTTTCGAAAGAATGAAACAGAATAATTGTTTTATTTTTTTTTAAAATAAATGTTGTGAAATAAAATTAAATTGTGTCTTCCAAATAGAGATAGTCTATTTTGCTGTACTAAGAATGCTAAATGTAATAGGAATGGATGCTAATATTATTCACAATAAAATAATATATTTAAAAAAAATTATCATTTATATCATTTTTTAACTAAAAGAATAAGAGAAACAAGGAAATAAGAAAATATTTTTCTCAAGTACACCAGTAAGAATGCTTAAAATGTTTAAAACATAGAATTAAACAGTATTAGTAAAGGTGATTTAGTTGATGGGTTATTAAAACGACGAATTTTCCCTCTGTTTTCCCGTACGCTGAATATTTTTCAAATTATAATAAAAAAATTGATAGTGACAATATTATTAGCCGATTCTCTTATCAATTATGGAGAATATATAACATTGAAAATCAATTTTTGGGTGATTTAATTGGGAATACTACAGTTTTTGCATCAAATTATAACACATTTTACTTAAAGAAATACAAAATGGAAAATATTTTGTGGAAATAAATTAGCCTTTGAACAAAAATACCTAACAATTTATATGAGTTAAAATCTCACTTGAATTTTCATATGCTATATTAATGTAGACCTTTTACAAAATAATTACCATTTATATGTGAGTTTTTTAGGCATTATTTCTCATATACAATATATTAGGTTGGGGAAAAAGAAATTTATTATTATTATTTTACAGACATCTACCTAGAAAATAATTGATTTCTTTCTATTATTTTCCATTTCTTTCCATTATTTTCTTTCTATTATTTTCCATTTCTTTCCATTATATTCTTTCCATATGGAATTTTTGAAAACAATGGAAAAAAGAAATCCGCTATTTTTTCTGTGGAAGGGTCTAAAATAATAATGGATTTATTTTACCCAACCTAACGTTTACTTTCATGATATAAGTTGTAATTCCCAATTTTTCATAACATTTTGTTAACACAGCGTTAAAACCCTGCGTATTTCCTTTATACGTGTATTTCAATTTTGTTACTGTTTGATAGTTTATGCGTTCCATATTGGAATCATTAAGAAGAAATGTTCGCTTTCAGGCTCGTTAAGACATATAAGTTTAATGATAAAAGCTTTGAAACATTAAAATAAATTTCTTCTGGTAGAGATACTAAATAGACTTTAAAGAGCAAAAATTTCTCACTTTGTAAAAACTAAATCTAACATACTAAAACTAACTTCAACTTTGAAATTTTTTCAGTTAAAGCAATTAGACTGGTTAAGATCATCATTATGTATCAATTTTTGATATCATTACAGCATTATCTTTTTTGAGAAAATATAGCGTCTCTCTAGATGCCCGAAACGAGTATTTCTAATTATCTTAATTAGGCTGATAGATTAAATTAATAACATTATATAACTTTTTATTCAATAAAATAAATGATGTCCGAAAATGTATTTTATTAAAGCTCATTAAAATTATGTTGAGTTTCACATTGCAATATATATAATAAACAAGGCAACATAATAAGCAAATTTTTGTTTAACTAGAAACAACAAGATGTTTATTTAAATTATCTCAATTGTTTCTTTTTTATGTAAGTGTTTCCTAAGCGCTTATACATAACTTGAACAGAAAAGGAAATGTGACAGATTTTAAAACGTTTTTAGGAATATTACTTCGAAAAAAGGAATTTTAATATGCTCATGCATATTAATTAGTTATTATAGATATTTCATATAATAGATAAATGGCTTACAACCCGTTCAGGAATAAAAATAAAATTATTAGGGTTTATCTCAAAAATGTATTGAAGAAAGTTAAATAATAATGATCATTCACATAAGCATAAAATATTATGTAGGCTGTGCATTGATTATATTTTACAACGCCATTTCATTCCTATTCGTTGATTAACGTGAAAAGTATTTGGGGATCGGAATTTATCTGGGTTTGCAAAATTTATGACAGTTAAGAGAATAAATGGTTACGTGGCCAAAGTGGACGTGGTCAGAGATGACAGTGGCTTCAGCGGACTGGGTGGACAGAGCGGACATACTTGCACTTATTGTGTTGCTTCCTTAATCAGTCACATGCCATCTATTGTGCAGTTTCGAGCTTTGCACCTGCTGCAGAGATTAGCCAATACTTTCCAGAGAGAAGGTCTTCCTCATTTTCTCTGTAGATGTTTGATCTTTATGAAATTTGTATGGCATTTTAAATCGTGGAAAAAATCTGTGATAGAACCCATAGCCTTTGAACAAAATTACTCTCTACAAAAAAAAAAGAAAAAGAATATTTAGTTGTAAATGATTACCCACATCGTTTACCTCTAAAAATAGATTATTAATGAGTTGAGTATGTGTAAAGAACTCGCTGTAAAGAAAATGTATACCCTGAAATTCATTCATACCTTTCATTATACTGTTACTTACTATTAATTTTAAATATTTCTCTGAAAGATTTTATTTTCATTTCATTTTGCTATGTTTAAAATTCCTTCACATAATGATATCTTAAAATAAATAATTAAATTTGATTGGCAACAATGTATTTAACCTTGTAATTCGATAATCGAGAGTACAAAAAAAATTGGTTTAAAAAAACCTTGTTATCCCACGTGAAAGATTTACCACTTAAAATACAGTTTTAAATTATCTAATTTAATTTAAATTTTTTAAAATGTTTATTATCTGCACCCTATAACTACTCTAAGGTGGTGAAAAAAGTAGTCCGCTCAGACCACGTAATCTTCCCTCTGACCATGAAATCTTATGTGTCTGCAATTGCCGCACCACCGAATTAATAAGTACGGTTTTAATTATAAATTTCCTAACTCATAATTAAATTATAATATAATATCAAGAAGCATTTAAATAGCTAGAAAAAGACTGGAAATGTTTTTCTTTCTTTTTTCTTTTACAGTTCCTGGACTTGATAATTTTAGAATTACTGTAATGCGTTTATATGACGAATTCAATATCAAACTAATATCACCAAGCTGCTTTTTACTTTAGATTCTAAGATGGCGCCATTTCTAAGTTTATTGGGTTGAATTATTTTCTGTCTATGCCATGATTGCCAATACTGAGTTACCAATCGCCAATTTAATGTCGTTTTTCACATATTTTAGTGTTTTATCGCAGGGACCGTAAAAGCAAATGAGCTATGTAAATTAATGAATGCTAATAGAAATATTGTTATTATAATCGTATTCGTCTTACTGATTTCTCATTGGTTTTCATTCAACTCGTTGAAAAACTCTTAAAGAAAACCACGTAAAAAATAATTCTACCCTAAAAACAAACATTTGTAAAAACAAACATTTTGTATTCTAACAAAAAAAATTGTTAGAATACAAGACGCATAATAAGGAACTGATTTTAATATTTGTAAGAAAAATCATTTTTAATGCTTTATATACGAGTTCTAAACATAATATTCATTAAAGTTTAGATTATATACATTTTTTAAATATGTATTTTCAAAAGTTTGTAACAATTGTAGCTTTCTGTGAATTTTAGAATTAACTTTTGGCCACATTTTATTCAAATGCAGAAATAATTTCGTAAAGTTAAATAAATTGGAATATATTTAGTATTTTATTCCTATTTTAAATTCAATCTATATAAATAAAATTATTATAAATCCTTCAGTAGAACATTAAGAAGGAAGGAAAAAAATATTAAAATGAAATTTGCATTGCATATTTCAATGTATTATGTCAGAACATTACTTCTTGAACGGCCAAGAACCATGTGCTCGTGCAAGTTAAATTATATTTTTATTCCTTTTAATGGCTTCATTGAATTAATAGCTTGAGTATTGCAAACGATCCAAAAAATTTGTCTCACGTTGATTGTTTTAAAAAAATATCACATTTCCTATTTATTACATTTCATATAATCACGTGCTCAAAATTACTTTTTTGTAGTCTTTATTTACTGTAGTAATTGACTTTTTTTTAATCAGAGCTTTTGTCAATGCAAAGGCAACTTGTTATTAAAAGCTTATTTTTTGATATGCTCGTACAGATCATAAAGTTTTTATTTTTCGCTTACGGATTTTTCTTGACACCCAAACCCTCATCCGAAAAACAACCTCATGTTCTGACATGATAATAATAATAAATGTTTATATATTTTTCATATATGATCTTTACGTGGTGCTATATAAAATTAGAAACTATTAATAAAAATTGACTCAAACCAAAACTTTTTTATTAGTAATCTGATATTATTTAATTATATGTACTACCATTGCGAAATTTAAATTTTTCATTATTTTTTCAGATTTAAACAAGCGAGTAGGTCTTGTAGATAAAATGTCACTTTGTTTACTTATATAATATGTAAAAGACTCCGATTGTTTATAAAAGTAATTAATAATACTAAGCGAAATGAAACACCGAATAAAAACCCTGAAAATAAAAATGATAAAAGCTATTATTCATTGAATAAATATATCTAACTGTAATGAAGCTTATTGCATTTATTTGAATAAATAAATAAAATGGTATATTTTATTTAATTGAAAAGATTTGAATCTTATTGACAGGATTTGAGTTGTAAATGCGGTGAATCATATTCGTGGCCCCAAAAGATTAATGGAAAACGTAATATGTTAGCTTTTTTTATTAAATATATATTTATTTAAAAGCCGTTAACAAAATAAATAACATAATTAACATAATAAATATATAATGTTTTATTTCGATAATATTATTATATTTTATACAATTTTTATTTTTGAAAAGTTATATCTCTACATCAATATAAATAGCAGAGCTGAATCTTTTGCGGTGTCCATTAAAAGAAAAATCAATACTAGTTGCAAATTATGTGCTTTTCCATTAGCGGCGAAAGGAATGATTTTTATTCAACAGTGTCTCATTTCCTGCCGAATGACTCGAGATGGTTTTCATCACCGTTCTTCTATTTCCTTATTTATTTCAACTGTTTCTCCTAATATTCGCTGCAAGAAATGGAGAAAAAGGATCACCAAAAAAAAATAGAAAAGTCTCAGAAATGACGTTTTGGTTTGTCGTTTTTCTAATAACGCCTTCATTCCATTAAGCATGGGAATGTATCTTGTCAATATATGAGACTGAGAGCAGAAGCATAAAATAAACATAAAGAGACTCAGCTTGCTATTTGATGTTCTTTATTCTTATGCATTATTTAAGACAGGAAGACAATGCAACTAATCGGAGATTAAATGTAATAGAATAAGTAATCTCAAGAATGTTTGATCAGATGAAATAAGTACCTTTCTGCTATGGACGTGTATTGTATTTAGTTTTAAGACAACTTGTATAAAAAAATATATCACCTCTCTCTTTTTTCGGGTAATATAACAGCTTTATAAATTTCGGTGTAACTAATTAGGTGTATGATTTTTATTTTAGCACTGAAATATTATTTTGTGTCCCAGACTGTTCTAATGATTTGACATCTAAAGGAAAAATTATTCTGACTGAAGGATTTTCATCAGATGAGTAATTTCAAGCCATAACTAAAAAAACGAATTCGGGAATTATACCTATAAATTTACTTTTTTAACTCAATATTTTATTTTTGTGTACTTGATATGAAAAAAAAGTAAAAATGGGCTAACTTTTCTAAGCAAATTCTGTGATACATTAATTCACACTCTGGTTTTTATATTTGGACTGAATATTTTTTTTTTATATTAACACATTGCCTGCTAGCTAAAATACAATCTTTGCAATAGGATCTTCTTTTTCTATTGATGTTATATCTAATGAAATTTTATGATTAATATTATAAACTTTTAATGAAAATTGTTTTTTATCTTTAAGTTTACTTATAAAAGCCTTTTTTACTTTATATTAACTATTTATTAGTTGCCAATAAGAATCATATCATGCATTTAATTTTAGTATTTTTTATAATAAAATACGTTTTTAATTGTTTTTTATTTTACATAAGAGAATATAAAATAAAGATTACAATGAAATCTGTTATTCATATTTCAATGTATCATGTCAGGACATAATTTTTTGAACGGCCAAGCACCACGTGCTCGTGCAATTTAAATTATATTTTTATTCATTTTAATTGCTTCATTGAATTAGTCGCTTTAGTATTTCAAATGATAAAAAAACTGTCTAATATTTATTGTTTAAAAAATATTACATTTCCTATTTATTTATTTCATATACTCACGTGCTCAAAATTACATTTTTCTAGGTTTTGTTTGCTGTAGTGATGAATTTATTTTTTTAAAATCAGAGCTTATGTAAATGCAATGACAACACGTTATTAAAATCTAATTTTGTGTGTGCAGATAATAATTTTTTTCTCCTACAGATTAAAACTTTTATTTTTCCCCTACGGATTTTTGTTGACGCCGCAAAACCTCATCCCCAAAACAACATCATGTTATGACATGATAATATATTATCTTAATTTATAAAACTATCCGTGTAGTTATCGTCTTTTGTATTGCGATTTATCTCAAGCTTGAATACCCCGGGGGGTCTGGTGGTACGTTTTTGGCTTCGGAGCAAGTGTGTTTCAGATTCGAGACACGATTCCACCAAAAAACCCGTTGTGTAAGTGAGCATGGTGAACATTAAGTCCGCCGTGGGCCAAATGCCTACCAATAGGTGTGGTTACGTCCTCCCGTTGGTGTGGCGCGGAAGTTTGGAGATGAAAGACATTTCATATGTCATCTGACCGTGCTTCAAATTTACCGGGTCTGTCCTAAATTTGCTCTAGAGTTGCTTTAAAATGGGATGAGATAAAAGAAAATTAAACTCGTCTCAGGCATAAATAGGTGGTGCAGTAAACTACAATTCTGATGTAATCAACATCCACAATTTTTTAAATAGTTTAAGAGCAATCAATTATGTAATATTAGTCTAACTGTAAATGAAAGAAATAAGGTAAACTATGTCACAAGCATTTATCTGCAAGAAACTCAATTTCTGTTATCGAATACTTTTCATATGTCAATATTATTTTTGTGAAACGTCTCCATTTTCTTAGAAATTTAATAATGCTTCTTTTATCAAACTTCAATTTTAACTTATTACAACATTCAAATGTGATTATAAATTAATATCAAAAGAACCTTATTGATTTAATATGTTTATCACTTATTATTAATGCGCTAATAATCACCAAGAAACACATAAGTAGATAAAATGCCATTGGTTATTATTTTTCAATAGAAAACGAAGAGTCTGTACTTCAGCATTTAAAAATTATTGAAGATATTTCAGAATATACTTAGAAACTGTCATTAAAAAACATATTTCTGTTCACGATACTTTGATAGAAATCAAGCACACCAAAATCACTGTTTGTACTCACTAGTATTCTGCTATGATAGGAACGGCATTCCCATAGAATTCACCTTGTTCGCTCTAAAGCTAGTTATATATGTTAATCTGGATCTGATAATTCAGTATCACAGCTACTAGTGGTTAGTGAGTCCTGTAAATCTAAGCACCTCCTTCAAGGAGTAGTGTTTGCCACTAAGATTCTACGAAGTATATTTAACGCTCATAAGATTAAGTATTAATAAGTACTATTAATCTAGTGTTGCCTGTTACACTATGATGATTATGTATTAGACCGGAGAGTATGATCTTTTCTTATAAATCCATCTAATTCTACAAATGAAATCTTCTATTTTTGAATAAAATATCGATAGAACTAGAAATGCATGCCTTAATGATGTGGAAAAATAGAGAAAATAGGTTTGGAGAAAGTAAAGAAGAAAAACAGAGCATATAACATTTCACCTTGCTTAAAAGAATGTAAATAAAGATTAAAATGAAATCTGCTATCCATACCTCAATGTCAAAACATAATTTCTTGAGTGGCCAAGGGCCACGCGCTCGTGCAATTTAAATTATATTTTTATTCATTTTAATTGTTTCATCGAATGAGTCACTTTAGTATTGCAAGCGATCCAAAAAACTTTGTCTCGCATTGATTGTTTGAAAAAATATCACATTTCCTATTTATTTCATTTCATATAATCACGTGCTCAAAAGTGCATTAACATTTTTTTAAATCAGATCTTTTGTAAAAGCAATGGCAACACGTTATTAAAAGCCGATTTCTTGAGTTGCTCGTGCAGATAATAAGCTTTTTTCCCCCTACGGAATTGTGTTTAAGCTGGAAACCTCATCCCGAAAACAACATCATTTTCTGATATGATAAAAAATTTCCAGTTAAATTTATATATTTATTTTTTCTTAATATTTCTGTAAAAAATCATTTGTATTATATGAAGAAACTGTTATAACTGCTTTTTCAGATGGCAGCAAGGTTTTCTTCTAATAGGATTATAGAAATTGAACAATTATGTTGTTTTTAAACTGAACAATTATGTTGTTTATGTTGCTTTTAATTATGTTGTTTATGTTACAATTATGTCGTTTTATGTTGGTTTAAAACGTCTTCCTATTTTGTAAATATGTTTCTAACCAAGAAAAATAATAGACCATTATATATAAGTATTATAAAAAATGTTTAGGTAAAACAATTTCTATAATTTATTGAATTTGTTTTTCATTCGGTTTAATGCTTTGCAAATTAGTAACAAATATAAGGATAAGTTATTGTTTTAAGATTCAAATCTTTTATAAAAAAATAATTGCAAGAAAGCAATTTAAAACAAAAATATCTTATAATACTCTCAATATTAAAGAAGTAAGGAAAAAATTATTAATGAAACAAAACTAATTATTTAATCGTGTGTTTTTAATACATGACAAAACCTTCGTTTTTTTTTTCAAAATGTCTCACCCTTAATAAATTGTTTCTTTTCTTATATTTTTATTCAAATGAATGTCAATGAAATTTCAATAATTTAAAATAAACATATATTTCATAAAATACAAAATATATAAACAAATTTTATAAAGGAAACGAGAATTCCAAAGCAAGGTTGTAAACAGCAAAGTTACTGTAAAATGAGTATTTCAATTTTATATGTTCATTGAAACATACTTTTTCAGAAGAAAAATACTTTTTTTTCCTAAAATTTGGAAAAAGGATTAAAAGGTTTTTCACAAATAAATATAAATGGAAAGTTATGTAAACTAAAAAAGAGATTTTATTTTAACGAAAAGGACATTTATTCTTTGCAAAGGATATTAATTAGGTACTAATTAATAAAATTGCTGCAATAATTATTATGAAACCAAACAACAATGTTAGTCAATGTACATTTATCTCGTATAAATGTATAAATCAAAACAAATAAATAACAAATTCTATATTTTGGAAAAAACCCTTTAAGAGGAATTCGGAATTTAATAGTATTTGAAACATTATTATTAACTGTTGTTGTTGTTTTCTTTTCAGAAGGTATCAAGTAAATAAGAAATATTTTTCCCAAACTATATAAATCAAAGAAATCTTTCAATTTCCTGAAAACTTTCATATTATGTTTTTTTTTCAAAGAAAACCCTTTATCTAAACTTTTTGTTTGAAATTTGTTTATGAGTAAAAAAAATTCTTTTCTCGTTTCTCTTCCAAAAAAATTCTAGAACATAAACATGAATTTTCTCCTTATTTTTGGCAATATTTAAATGGTTTTTTTAGTAGCTATGATAGTATATCTAATATAAAATAAAAATTAAAATGAAATTTGCTATTCGTACTTCAATGTATCCTGTTAGAACATAATTTTTTGAACAGCCAAGCCCCACGTGCGCGTGCAAGTTAAATTATATTTTTATTCCTTTTAATGGTTTCATTGAATTAGTCATTTTAGTATTGAAAACGAAAAAAAAAATCTTTGTCTCGCATGTATTATTTAAAAAATATCGTATTTCCTGTTGATTGCATTTCATATAATCACGCGCTTTGTTGGAATTCCTGGCCTCACTATAACGTGATGTAACACTTTCGCGCAAGCGTATTGGTGACGCCAGGGAAAATCCGATGATACCACAGTAACAGCTGTGAGTTTCAGTTTCGTTTAGAGTGTTTTTGTGTAGCTTTGGTTGGATTCGGGATGAGAACGGATCCAGAGATGGTTGTAGGCGATGTGAATGATTCCTACAACTAGAAGGATATATGTATATATTTGTAAATAATTATCTGTGCCTGTGTCTTCGTCAAGCAAATAAAAAATAGATGAAAATGAAAACCCTGGACTAATGCTTTCGATGTTGTGTTCTGATTCACGTTGGAATACCTCGATTCTATCTCATCCAGAAGTTCCCGGAACGACAAGGTAAGAGTACCTTTTCTCTTACACTTCGATAGGTGAATTTGGGCTTAGAAATCCCAAAATCTGGCATCCCTGCCGGGATTTACATATATTGAATTTATGTAAATAGATATTGAATTCGAGGTATTTAAAATTAGAATTTGTGAAATTATTAGAAATGGATGTTGAAAGCATTAAAAAATTAAGAACTCCTACAAGGAGTAATTTTACGACATCATTGAATAAAGCTTGTGAAATTTTGGAAAACAGAGTAGAGGACACAGATATATAGGCGGCACAGATAGTCCTTTTAGAAAAAAAGTATCAAGAATTAAATGATTTAGATGCAAAGATTTTAGCTATTTTGCAAAGCGATGCCACGTGCATGCAAGAAAATTTTGATTTAGAATATGAAACAATTACTGCTTATGAAGATAGATTTATAGAAACGAAAACAAAATTACAGAGGAGATTAAACGTGTTAGAAAAACCTTTTAACGATGTTACTCTATTGAAAGAATCAGTCGATAGCACCAATCGTAAATTTAGACTTCCGGAACTGGAATTAAAACAATTTAATGGAAACATTAAAGAATGGCTTCAACGGTGGGGGCAATTTAAAAAGATACACGAAGATATAGATATAGTAGATGACGATAAATTCCAGTATTTGCTGCAATCAACACTTAAGGGCTCGCCAGCAAGGCAATTGGTAGAATCTTTCCCTCCAACAGGGAAGAATTATGAAGAAGCTGTCAAGTGTTTGAAGCAGCGCTTCGGAAGAGATGACTGCTGATTGAAGTTTATATTAGGGAGCTTCTTTCAGTGGTAATAAATAACGCGAATCGTCAAGGTCAAAAGTATTCACTAGTAAAATTATACGATACTTTAGGACAGCTGAGAGCATTAAAATCCTTAGGGGTTGCAGATAATAACTTTTCAGCTATATTGCTATATCCTCTTGTAGAGTCTTGTTTACCCAGCGATTTATTGAGGGTTTATAAACGTAATCAAACTGAATTGAATACAGCAGAAAGTTCAGGGAGTGATAGGTTAACTCAACTCTTAAACTTTCTTAAAAAGGAAATCGAATCGGAACAAAAATTAATAATTGCGCGTTCTTCTTTCGATTTAGAAAAGCATAAAAAACCAACGAATCATCATTTTCGAGAAAAAGCAGAGCCGTCTGGTTTTGATTTATTTAATAACTCCAGACAAAATTCGTATCCGGTTGATTCAAAAAGTAAGGAATGCGCCTTTTGCGATAAATCGCATTTGATTCAAGATTGTAGATTTGCGAAAGGTTTGGCTTACGAAAAGAAGAAGGAAATTCTTTTAAACCGTGGAATTTGTTTCAGATGTTTAAATCACGTTATCCAAGCCTACGCCCTACGGCGAGAACACAGACTCGGACGCTCAAGAATTGGATGTCTCACGATGTTGAAGAACTCCTAAAAATTTCACTCTTTAAATCATCTATCAAGGGCAATTCGTCAAAGCACTTGTCTTTGAACGTTTGGTGTATTTTATACATTTTTAATGTTAGGTTTTTTTTCTATTCTTTTTTCTGTACCAACATGCGCTTTCTCCAGAGGGTTTTTCGTTGTTTGCAAGTGTTCAATGCCATCAAATGCAGTATGTTCCTTCGTGCTAAGAGGGGAGGAGGTACTCTTCGGCGGTCCCGTCAAATATCCCGCATCGCATCTGACTAGGTTTTCGCTTGCGTGTGATAATTCATAGTTATTACATACAACCAAATAATGCGTTCTGCCAACTACGAGTTACTTGGTAGCCAGTTATGAGTCATCTCTTAAATGCATAATCAAAATATCAAGAAATTGATATGACCACTCTATAGAGACTACCAAGAAGCGACATTTATTATAGATATTGGATGAGAAATACATTTTTCAACCTCTTATACCAAAAATATTTTTTAAGTTCATTTCTGGTTCTGGTTCGTAGATGGTAATTCTGGAGCCAGTTCGTGTTTAACGGACGGTTGGAATCTTATTTCCATTGTAAAAGCAATTTTTCTTTAGTAGGGCAATGCAAACTATTGTCATTAACTTGTTTTTCGTCATGAAAATTTTCTCTTTGGCCATTACATTGCATTTAGTGCAGCTCAGTTTACAGGATTAAATCCTACGGGGACAAACGTCATCCCGCTGATGTGAAGTGGAAGTTTGCAGATGGAGTGTTAACTCATGTGTCGTCCTCGTCATCTAACCACAGTTGAAAAGTTAGAAATTACGTAGAAGTTACCACTGCTACTATTCTAAAACTAAGTTCATGGATGACAATGCAACCAGCATTTACATGCATTTCAAGAATGTGACATAATTCGAACAAGATCTTGATAATATCTGTGCAATTAATCTTTCCATTGTGAAAATATATCTAATGGTGTAAAAATACTTCATTATCTACTGTTTATTTTACAACTATTACCAAAGATCTGTCTATATTTTTTTCTTCTCAAAACAAATTTTTTAGTTCTAAAGAAACTTGCTGGACTTCTTTTAAAAAAACTTTTACTGACTATATTTATATTCTTTCCGTAATCAACATAATTTCTCTTATGGCTTTTCTTTTCAAAAGCATCTTTTTATAGTTAACGAAGAATTTTTTAAAAAAAACATTTCTATAACTTTCTAAAAATAAAGAAGGTTTACAAAAACAACTCGTGACAAATTACGTTTTGTAATTTCTGAAAAGTAGTTTCAAAAACATTGTATGGTTTCTTCACCTTTTGGTTTTACAAAAGATTCGCAATACACCGAAGAATACTCCCGAAAGATATTATTTCCGTCTTACTCGGAGAAATATCCCCGACTGCTTTAAAGCGGATATAAATAGGACAAACTACAAAAAAAGAATACCGGGTAACGGCTTTTTACAATTTCTGTTTCTACATTTTATCACTAGAAATTCAATACTACTTCCAATTAACCTCTCCAAAAATTGAAGCTTATTTTACTCCTACTTTTTAATCTTTCAATATAATGTGAATTTTTTCAAAGAAAATTATTAGCATTAATTTTATGATTTATTTTTAGAATGAAATGGATTTATTATAAAAAACTCTTTATGATACAGCCTAATATATTATTCTGAATTCTACAAGATTTTATCAATCAAAGATTCTCAATTAGGAAATCGTATGTTTAGGAAATAATTCATCAGGAAATCATATGTTTTTGGTAATAAATATAAGCCGTTTAACACGTTTAATATAATAATGAATAAATAGTTGTATTTTTTAAATACTTATATTAATTATTTTAAAAATTTATACTTTCCTGCTCATAAACATATATATATATATATATATATATATATATATATAAGAAGAATAAAAAACAGATATGTAAGTGAAAAAATGAGAAATCCGGCCTGATGACTTTCTTATCATAGGGAGAAGATTTTGTTTTTGATGATGTTGAAGATGTTTGCCTTTTATCCATGAGATTGTAAACATAAAAAAACTTAAAATATTTTGAATTAAAAAAGCCCGAAATCGAATAATCTACAAACTCCTTAGCTAAAACTTCAGTCTTCGTCTCGGGGGTGGGATTCGACGACCTAAACTAATCTCTGATTGGCCAAACAGCTTCCTTCCTGATTTGGCATTCGCCTCAATTTCTTCCAGTCTGTTTCATTTGCTCTTTAGCACTGCTTGGGTGCACATCTCTCTCTTAAGATATGTTCTAGACTTCTTAATTTCTTACTTGTTCTTTTGCTATTATTGGTTTGTTTTTTATTGTATTTAGTATTTTGTGATATATGTTTTTTCTTCAATCTTGAATTTTATTTGCTAGTTTTTTTTTCTAATTGTCTTTTGTTTTGTTTTTTGTGCTAAAAATTGATGCCTCTCTTCTACTTTAAAATTTAGAATTTTACGGGTCATAAAAGAGTTAATTTTTTAGACAATAGTTTAACTCTTTACAGAAAAAAATTCCACTTTTTATTGGAATCCTTGCTTGATGGTAACCCTTGAGAAAGTTAGTAA
>JAOUZG010031916.1:6165246-6176984 GCA_026289955.1 Argiope argentata | reverse complement strand
ATAGATAGATAGATAGATAGATAGATAGATAGATAGATAGATAGATATTAAAAGTCTCATGTTTGTTCAGTTTATATTTTAATCCTTAACAAATGCTCCTTTCAAATCCTTTTAAAGTTCGTCAATAAGAGTGAATGAACTGAACGTAATGAAAATAAATAATTGCTATTACCATCAAATAACTATATGAATAGTATTTTTACGTAAATTAACAATTTTTCTATGATATTTTCTTTGGCATGGTTGATATGTATAAATAAAATAAATTTTCTATGGAAATGTTGAAATTTATAAAGTATAAATATAATTTAAAAAACTGCTAAAATCTATAGAAAGGAGACAAGTAGATGCAAATGTCTATTCGAAAAGGAGCAATATGCTTTATTTAGAGCCCATAACCAATGGAAGACTTAAGATTTTTAAAATAAAAATCTAAACAAAATTGATCTTAATAGTATATTTAAAGTAATCAGGCATCATTTTGTCACATTCAAATATCGTCAAGTTATATATTTAAGTTTACTAGGCATCGTTTGAACTAAATTAAATGGCTAATTTACAAACATAAATGTTTGTTTTTGTACTACACACTGAAGTGACAAAAGTCATGGGAGGACTGTTAATATCGTGTCGGTCCTCCTTTTACCCGGCGAACTGCAACAACTGGACGTGTCATGGAGTTCACAAGTCGTTGGAGGTCCTCAGCAGGAATATTGAGCCATGCTGTCTGTATAAACATCCATAATTGTGAAAGCGTGGATGGTGCAGGAGTCTGGGCACGAACGGACCTTTCGATGATGTCCCATAAATACTCGATGGGATTCATATCGGGTGATCTAGGTGGCCAGATCATGCCCTGGAATTGTCCAGAATGTTCTTCAAACCAATCGCGAACAGTTCTGGCCCGGTGACATGGCGCATTGTCATCCATAAAAATCCCATCGTTGTGTAGGTACGTGAAGTCCATGAATGGCTGCAAGTGATCTGCAAGCAGCTGAACATAACCATTTCCAGTCAATGATCGGTTCAGTTGCCCCAGAGGACCGAGTCCATGTCATGTAAAAACAGCCCACACCATTATGCAGCCACCAAGAGTTTGAACAGTGCCTTGCTGACAGTTTGGGTCCACGGCTTCATGGGGTCTGCGCCACACTCGAACTCTACCATCAGCTCGTAACAACTGAAATCGTGACTCATCTGACCACGCCACGGTTTTTCACTGGTCTAGGGACCAGTCGATATGCTCACGAGCCCAGGAGAGTCGCTGCAGGCGATGTTGTGCTGTCAGTAAAGGCACTCGAGTCGTTCTTCTGCTGTCATAGCCCAAGGAAGACAAATTTCGCGGACAGTCCTATCGGACACGTCCCTCGTACGTCCCTCATTGATTCCTGCAGTTATTTAACGAAGTGTTGCTTGTCTATTAATATTGAGCATTCTTCACAGACGTCGGCGATCTCGGTCGTTAAGTGCAGGTGGTCGCCCACTGCGCTGTCCATGATGGGATGGGATGCCTGAAATTGCATACTCTCGGTACACTCTTGATACTGTGGATCACGGAATGTTGAATTCACTAACGATATCCACAATGGAATTACCCATGCATCTAGCTCCAACTAACATTCCACGTTCAAAGTCTGTTAATTCTCGTCGTGTCTCCATAAATCACGAAAAACATGTTTATATGAATAACTTGAACACAAATAAAAGCTCTGAAAAACGAACTGCGCATTTATACTTATTCGCTGCGATATAACTCCCATCTGTATATTTGCATATTGCTATCCCATGACTTTTGTCACTTCAGTGTATATTAATAAATAAGAAATACAATATTTTATTAATTAATATGAATATTGCAGTCATTATAGATAATAAATTCTTAGTTGAAAATAAATTTATTCAAAATACCTTTAAAAATGGAAAATGTTTCTGATTCATTAAAATTCAAAAAAATAATGCAAAAAAATCCTATTTCATAATATATCAACCTTATGTCTATAAGAAAAATGCTATCTAATTGAAGAATAAAAAAGTACAGTAATTCACTAAAAAGGAAAATAATTTGATTTTCAGTAATTTTTTTTCTTCGCTTGATTTCTTTTAAATCTTTTTTAAATTATCACATTAGTGATAACTGAATTAATTTTTTAATCAAAAAAATAACTAATGTAAACTTATACTTAAATTAAAACAACTTATACTTAAAGATCTTATAGAAATCACATCAATCAACAGATGTCTCATTGTAAATTAACAAAAGACAAAAAACGATAGCTATTATTACTATTATGATGGTTATGATATCATTATAATAAAAAAAATAATTTTAGATATTGTTCGAAAGTTTTATTTAGTATAGCATTGTTCAATGATAGACAGGATCTCTGTGCTTGTCAAAATGTTTCCGTCCGTTCATTACCAACCTTTCCTTTTAGTGGTTCTATCCTTTCGCCTATTCACCTTCTCGGAAGTCCACCCTTCTAACAATTAACTCGGGAAATACTTCTCTCCTGGTCGTCCGGGAAATTGTCCGGCAAAAGCGAGCCCTTTGAGAAAGTGATTACGTACACTTGTTGGCTTTCAATTACGCTACGAAGAAAGGACCACAATGATGAGGCACTGTCACCTTTCAATTATCTCGGTCCTCAGTAAATTCTGCCTTAATTGTCAGCTTCGCTAAGACTGAGCGATCTCATTTCGGATGAATGCCGGGTTTCTTATTAGAGCTTGCATAGGTTTGCAAATGAGCTGGTAATAAATTGGAATAACATGTTCAATACGGAAATGATATCTGATGATACCTTTACGTACCAATATTTCGCTTTAAACTAAAAAAAGTGTTAATGTAGTGGTTTAAAACATTGGAGAAGAAACGCTTAAAAGATTGGTCTTTATTTTTAATGGTCAATTTTTGGAACTGAATGAGATAATATGAATGGACAAGGAATTTGTTATAAACTATTTCCCAGTAAAATTTAACAAATTTAAATGATTTATAGTCTTTTTAATACGAAGATTTAGTTCGGCAAACTGTATTAATGCAAGAATATATTTTAGAAGATTTTTTTAATACGTTACTCAGTAAAATTTTCACGATGATTATTCATAATAAGAACTCGAAATATAGAGTAACACTTTAAAATGTTCTAAAACCTTTCAAATAAACGTATTTTAACTTTTGTAAATCAAAAAAATGAAATTAATGATTCTATTTATTGAATTTGGCTAATTGCTTTCATTTCAATATTGATCGATAAGGAATATTTGCTTATGCAGACTAATAATTCTAAAGGAATTTATAAGACAAGTACAATTCAAAATAAATATCTGATTTATTTATTATTTTCAAAGTCAAATTGCTTTATGTTATAAAATATCAAAATATGATCTTAAATTTAGTTATATAAAACAGATATTTATATTTTATAAGATAAATTTCTTCCTTTTTTTCTACTTTCACTGGTACAGTTAACTTTATTTAGGAAATAACTTTTTTTCAGGAATAATTCATGAAAAACAAAATGATATATTTTAAATAATAATTCGAAGCAGTATATGGTAGGTATCCAAGCCGTCAATATATTTAAAATAATATTTTAATACTGTTTTATTTTTTGTTTCTTACTTCCTGGGTACATATTATTCTGTGCTTGGTTAGTATTGTCCTATTTTGAGACAAGAATGGAACAATATTTTGTCACCAAGAATGAAAATTCGCACTCCCGCTTCAAGAGTCGAGATTCAAGGTTAAACATTTCAAATCTTTATTAACTGCATGTTTCTAAAATCAATGAACGCTTTTCAATCGTTCTTCCTTCTGAAGCATTGATGCTGCAAAATCATAACATCATTTGCTCATATATGTGACATATCTTATTTAAATTTAAAGTCTAACCTTATCTGTTTATAAATCTTCTTAATAACTTTCAACTTTTTTCTTAATATTTCGAACTACTTTCAAATTTGAAATTTTAGAGCTTATATAAAAATCTGAGCAAATGAATAAATATCGACTAAACAAACGAAAAAGATGCATTCTAGCACACATGTGCTGTAACCCATCCTAACTTAATAGATGATAGGCGGAGCAGAATGGCTTGAATTTTCTATACATTTGTACTTGAGGTGGAAAATGAGTAGATCACTTTTAAACTGGATTTACTGTCGCTCCATATTTTAGCATTGTGATCGAATTTGCAAGACCATTCGTTTAGTTTGCCGAGCCACTGATGGGTTATTTGTTCGTTTTGGAAGACGGAAAAGACAAAGCCGTTTGTTTTATAGATTATGGACCCCTCTGTTAAATTATTCGTCCCATTTGTAGATTGGAATTCTTGTTTGAGGGAAATTCTGTTTTCAAGAAGGAAATCTGAGGGGAAGATTTTTGTATGAGAATATTCCCTCTCGAAGTTCTCAGGATGGAATGTTATATTCAGAAATTGGCAAGGCAATTGAATACGACTCACTCTTACATAAGTTACTTCTGCTTGCACTTTCATGTTGGAAGAACTTCTTCTATAACTTGCAGGGTTGTAGTAGGGTTGCCATTTTTGGAATTCTCCAAAAGTATTCCGGAAAATTTTATCTGCATCGAGTTTAGGATTAGTTGTTGACGAGATGAGAAAGAGTAGGCACAAGCTGAATCTTCATATACGTTCATTGTCTGGGAAATGGTGAGGTAGAGATAGTACCTGAATTCTTCTTTCAATCCCCATGTAGAGTCAGCAATTCTGCTGAGATTTTGATATAAGAGAGTAGCCAGCGTTTTGGTGTTGAGGAGGTTAGAAATCCAGTTAAGATTATTGTCAATTGTAACACCAGGATATTTTAAAGATTGCTGGCGTTTAATTATCACGTTATTCCATTTAATTGTTGACCCATTGATTAATTTACTTATCAAGATATTGCAGAATTTTTATACGTAAATTTGAAGGCGATGTTTGTCAGTCCAATACTTGAAGAGTGAGAGGACATTCTGGACGTCTAATTTCAATTTTATTCTTGTTGATTCGGCTACAACAAAACAAATCGTCTGCAAATGCCTGAAGCTGTATGTTATTTCTATTTCTATAAAATGGTGGCCATTTTTTCGAAAAAATTTCATTTTCGACAAGATTCCAAAAAATTGGTTCGGAACAAGAAGCTTGCACATAACCTTTTTGCTATGGCCAAGTTGTAGTTCCTTGTGATGTTTGACGAAGGACTTCTCTATTTTCTAGTATATATTAATTCGGTAGTTTTTGAATTGAAATTTAGTTTACTAAGGCTATTGCGAATGGAAGAGAATTGCAGATTATTGAAAGTTACTTGAATGTTTAATGAAATTAACGGGGTATGTTCTTTTTACTCTTTTGAAATTATGAATTCTTTCGGTTATGCTGGATTGCGGTATTATTTTCGGTTTCTATGCTGGATTGCGGGGTCTTGGATTTTCCGTCCCTAAAACCAACTTGGTTTGGATGGAGAAAGTATTTTATTCTGAGGTGATGATTAGGTCACTGTAAGAGAAGTTATTCAAAAGTTTTGCCAATGTTGGGAAGAAAAGTAAAGTGGCATTAAGAAGTGATATTGTTTTGTCCTTACCATTCTTGTTAAACACTATAATTCCGTTTATTAGTAAAGAAGGGAAACATTTCAATTGAATGCCCCTGTTGTAGAGAGTGTAGTGAATATCCGGAAAATTCTTGTTAATTTCCTTCAACATTACATTGTCTATGGAGTCAAAACCTGGTACTTTTTTAGGTGGGTCTTTACGAAGGACTTTTTTATTTATTTTTTCAAAACAGAGGTTCCAGGATAAATGAATGTGTTTGCTTCCTCTTCGTTGGAATCCCCCAAGATGTTGAAAATTTCAGAAAGTGGTTCGGCATTTTCGTCGTATTCTTTGAATGCTTTACCATATGAGTTTATTGAATTGGTGCAGAGATTATGAAAGGACCGTTTTACTTTTTCTGTGGCCTTTTTTAATTATTTTCTTTTCTTTTATACTATTTATATAAAATGTTTCTTGAGAGAGCCATTTGAATGCTGTATTCTTCTTCTTAATGCCTTGATCTTCTTTTTCTTAATTTCTAAGTCATGTATCCACTAGTTGATGCTATGTTAGTATTGACATTTTTTACCTTGTAAATTGTACAAGGTAAAAAACTTGTAAATTGTACCTTGTAAATTACTTTGTATGCCTTGAAAATTTCAAGCTGTAAATTAAATGTGGCTGTTCTGAAATTTTTAGGATTTTGAGAGGGAGCTGAAAAGCTCTGTATTTTAGTACTGTATTCATGAAACATTTTACTGTGACCACCGTGTGCTGTTTTAAATCAGCAGTAGATCGAGCTTTTGCGTTGAGACGAGTTAAGAATTTTCATGCATTTATGATCTCTCAGAGAGTAATTCGTCGAGGAATTCCCATTTATAGAGTGGGGAAATATATGCTCCTTTAGAGATTGAAAAGTCTGATAGAGCATTAAGGTCTGACCTGATGAGAGCCATTTTATTTCCGGTGCTATTGAGAAGAACGTCAAGGTTTTGTAGAGTTTCTAGAATGTTTGAATGTGGCGAAGAATAGGAAGAAAACATTGTTAGTGGACCTTTATCTATTTATATTTTGATTGCTGTGGAGATATCTGTAGAATGAAGAAAAACTGCGTTTCGGTAGGAAGGAAGAGCTATCAAGACTGATTTTTGGTTATGGAAAGCCATTGATTCCATGAAGAGGGAATTCCTGCTATTTGTCCTTCATTTATGTAAATTTCTTGAACCAGTGAAACCATCTGGAAAAAAAGACATGGTCGTTTTAGCCAGTTTTTGATTTAGCTAAATTGATTTGTAGGATGGTTAGACTGAGGTTGGAAGAAAATGTAGAAGGCCAGTTAAACTGGTGGAGAAATAGAAGAAAGTCTATTGAGATGTAAATTTTGCCGCATGGGTCTCTTTTCTATTTCCATTGCAAAAATTCGCTGATCTTCGTAGATAATTCTGAAATTTTCTTTGAACTGCATTTTTTCTTCTGAAGAATGGATCTCATGCTTTTAATTTCAAGGTCCTCCTGACATTTTCATATTGCTCGAAACTTCTCGCCACATCAGCTGGTGAATTGGTAGACGACCACTCATCAAGAAAGTGATTCTGAAACTCTGGCGCTTTTCGTTTTATCTGGTTCTCAATGATAAGTTAACGTTATTTTTCGTAAGTGTCTAATTTCAGCTTCGTTACCCATCCGTCAAAGTAAATCTGAAATACGTGATAGCAACCTTGCCATGTTTTCTCGGGATCTTTTTGATGTAAAACAAATAACTGTCTAAATTTTCCCCGCGACAACTAAAATTTCTGTAACATCAGATGCTTCACATGGTCGTAACCATTCGATTTTTTCTCAGGTTCCCGAGCAATTAAATGAGCAACCTCCAAAGGAATTAATCCCAGAAGCTTCTGAACCAATTGCTCTTTTGGCAATAACGTTCAGTAAACATGTTTCTCAAACAACGTTAAATTAAACGCTATTTGCCTGTAAAATTAGCGTTAAAAATTATGTCATTTTTCATGTTGAAACGGTGGAGCATCTCTTGCGAAGCCTTAATTTTTTAATGAAATGTTTGGCGATTTTCATGATCAACCTTCATTTGAGCTTGTATTTGCAACTTCTCGAGTTCATCCTCACGTTCCTCCTTCCGCAATAGTTTTTCTCTTTCAATTAGTTTTTCAACTTCTGCTAGATGTCTATCCTTAATGACACTATCTAACATCACTTTGGCATCTGTCTCACTATAATCTCCGTTTTTTTTAAAATCAGATCGTTAATTTTGGGTTTGGCGAAGTCGGCTTCAACAGTTAAGTCGAATTGTTCCGCGAGAGCAATTAATTGCTCTCTCGGAAGCAAGAAAGCCATTTTAAGAGAAAAAGGGAATTGGTTCTAAATCAGGGAATTTCATTAATTTTGAAATATATCCAAAATTTTCAAGGCTTTAGCGTATTTAATTAAAAGCCAAACTAGATTATTTAAACTTAAAATTAAAAAAATAATCTAGGGTAAATGTAAACTAATTCTTTAAAACTAGATCTTAAAATGCATAAATTATAATTCGACTCTGAAATTAAGATGGAAAAACAAACACTGAAAACAACTTTCAAAGTATTACTACTGATAGTAAAACAATTATAAAGAAGGAAAGCCCAAAATAACATCAAAATAATAGTAAACTTCAAAATTAAGTCGAAAGGTAAGTAAGATTCAAAATTAAATTAAAATATATGTAAAATTCAAAATTAAATCAAAAGTATTGTTCAAATTGAACGGAAAGTAAATAAATTATCTTCAACATTGATATATAAAATTAGATTTTGTATCAACAGTTCAACTGGTTTCTTTCATTCAAAATGCTGTCGGAATAAATAAAAGATAAAATGCTTCTTGATTAGAAAATAATAAGTAACTTTCTTCAATAAATTTCAAATATTACGAATATAGAATATTTCATTTAAGATCCCAAACAAAATTTTAAAAAAATTCTTTCGTTAATAGTTATTGCAACTAGGTAAAATTATTTAAGTATAATAAAAAGATTTAATGCAAGGGGGAACGGTTGATATGAAGAATTCCTACAATCCTCTGACGCGCCACTCAAGGTCATTGTCTAGTCATTAGACTCGATGAAGTTTTTTTTTTTTTAATCTCTCAAAAGAAAGACAGAATTGTGCACACAAATTTTAAGGAACAATTAAAATTCAGAATTTAAAAAAAGAAATAATATTTTTTCAGTAAAATAAAAGTAATAATGCCTAATTATTCAAAAGATAGCTTAAAATTAATTACCATATGTTTATTATAGAAAAGACTTTAAAACCAAAACCGAAAGTGAACCTATATAAAACACAAACATATTTATTAAGCTTAAATTTTTATAAACAATAATTATCAATGGAATTAAATAAATTGATCATTGGATTTTCACGGAAGTTTAAATTAAAGAACTGGAGAACGTATGTAGACATTTTGAAGACAGGAGATTCAATTCTGGAGCGTGGTCAAAACATTTAAGAAAATGGATCTTGCTCATCAATTGTACGCGACGGCATAACGTTTTAAATTTTATGCTAGGAGCATATTTATTTTTGAAATTTTTTTAGCTTACACTTTCGTAATACGAGAACACTCATTCTTCTGTTGCAAAAGTGGAATTCGAGATTAAAAGGGCATTAACAATTGTGACAGTATAGGTAGTTGCATTTAAGTTAGAAGTTAAAATAAAGTAGATGGTATCAAAAGGCAAAACTAACCGATGCCATAGCATATATTTTAAAATATTTATTAAATACTACACATCTATACATTATGAATAACCTTCTACCTCCATTCCCTCTACCACGCGAATGCTAATAGCTCACAGTTTCAAAATTATAGTCATGTGACCCATAGCTTCGGATTAGTAGAAACTATTCTATCATCTAGTACAATGGATTTAAACTATATTGTTGGCCACTAATTAAATCTACACACACAGAGAGAGAGAGAGAGAGAGAATAAATCAAAATTAAGGATGATTTCTGCACCATATAATTATGAATAAACGTTGTTGTTGTTGTTACTATTGGAACTTGCGATGGACAAGCGCGCCGATGGCCATCAGCGATTTTAAGCCGAATGAGCGTCTTTTGTTTTTGAAGTAGTATAACCTAGTGCTAAGAGTACGATTTAGCTGCACACTCATCACATTGCACAATCTTTTTTTTTACAGCGGAGCACGTTAATACAACTCAGATATAGATAGTAGACATAAGAACAAGTACACTCGAACCGGGACTCGAACCCAGGATGCCCAGATCACTAGTAAGACACGCTACCTCTGTACCAGGACGAAAAGAATGAATAAATGTCACTATTAAGAATAAACCTCGTATAAATATACAACTGCATTGTACTAAATTCAAAGAAAAATTATTGGAATTATATATGGATAATAATATTAATCTGAAAAATGTATAATAAAATCTCAAAGTTATGCTTGGTAAACAAAACATAACAAACCTTTTCCATGTCTACTCTTGCTTTCAAGTTGAATTCGGAAGAAAGGTAAGATTATGTAATTAATTAATATTATATTCATACGATCGCAGTAATTATTCTTGTACTCTGATAACCAATTATTCATTCACGAATATAGGCAATTTCTGTTGCTATTAATATATTTCAGACAAATGAAAGCCTGTATAAATCACGTAAAATGCAACATTTCTTAGAAATGATCATTAAGATGAAAATGAGTCTTATCATACATCAAATGTTGCATTTTGATTCCCTCTTAAGCAGCATTAACCTCGGAGATATAACAAATTCCTCGACTAAGAGTCTAGAGCTAACCTCATTTATTACCTACTTTTAATGTAAATGACCGTACTTAATCCGGTATAAGCTCTAGAGTGCCTCGCTAAACATTCCTTTTAATGTACACCGCTTATAAATTAATGGCAGAATGATCCTGTTGGATTGATTTTCCCACTAATTTGTACCAAATATCACTTACAGAGGTTTATTGGTAGTTAAGGGTATAACTTGTACATTATGTCTTGAAACCTAGTTTCGTTCTTAATTTGATTTATGATTATTGGGATTTACAGTTTACATTTTTGTGTGTGCGTTACCGAAAATATATTTTCATCTGAATTTCGAATTTCAATTGTTATATATATATATATATATATATATATATATATATATATAAATATATATATATATATATATAAATATAAATATATATATATATATATATATATATATATATGACTAACTTCAATCATTTTTATTATTATTAAAATTAATCAAAATAGCCCTACGATTGCTTTTAAAAGGGTTGCTCATATTACTAATTTTAACTAAACTGCAAAAAAAAAATGAAAAAAGTTTTTTTTTAAGATAAAAAAATTATTCTAGAGCATACGCTGTTGTATAAATTCCCCATTCATCGTTCTTTCATTTCTTTGTGGCAAGATTTAATGTTCAAATTAGTCACCGGAATCTTCGCTAAAACCTGGAAGTGTTTATATAAGCAAGGAGTTTGGCAAAGGAAACTCCGAAATTCGTTTGAGAATGCACACAAAGTATTCTAGCTCTCTTTCTAATTTCATGAGTTTCACTCCTTTCACGGATTCTTTTAAAGTTGCGTGATGATGGTATTTATGGAATTCAGACACTCTCACACGGCTTTAAATGGAATTTTCATCTGTATATCTCTATTTACGGGCATCCGTTGCCCATAATGACTAATTTGCATATGTAACATTTGCATGTATAACAGTTATAATAATGCCCTGTTTTAAAGTCACACTAGGACTGTCTTGGAGAGAATTTGGTATTTGTTTGATTCTTTTATTGAGTAATTAATTTCAAGTTTTACTTCCTTAAGAAATCGAAGTACAATTTGAGGTTTTCATTGTATTCGATGAATTTTATTATGTAATATTGCTTCGAAATAGAGATTTGAATATACTAATAGTAATTTTGTAGAATATCATTACATATTAGGGAGAATTCACTCAAGTTTTCATTTTTATATATTAGATTAGACAAATCTAATATATTAGACTTATTAGATTTTATATAAATACCAATTATTCTACTAGCTTTTATTCCTTTATATAGCCAGGGATAGATCTGATAGCAATATTTTTACCAACTTCCAACTCTAAATTATTGCATATGTATTATTCCACGTTTATTTTGATATTAAAGCATTCTTTATTGTATA
>JAOUZG010031916.1:6055593-6156123 GCA_026289955.1 Argiope argentata | reverse complement strand
TTGTGGATTTAAAACATAATACATGGCATTTAGATATATCAATCAATATGAGCATTAATGGGACCTCCTGTCCGTTCAGCAAGCGGGGTTGTATACTAACAGGATTTCCAAATTTGGTGAGCCTAGCCCACAGTAGCTCATTTTAATACATAAACAATATATGTCAAGGACAGTAAAATATTACTTACAAAATCAAATACAAATAAATTCAAAAAGATTTAAAAAATGTAACATATATACTGATAACAAATATGCAAATATCAAAAATACAGACATAAATTAGGTACAAAAAGCGATGGATCATTCCAATCTTGATAGAGCACCTTGATGTACACCTGGTCAGGGTGAAATGGAATGATTCAATTTTTGTAACTCTAGAACCCAACGAGTTAGCTTTGGAATTTTAGACATGGTTTGGTTCAGATATTAAAGGGGATTATGATCAGATATGATCGCCACTTTAGTATATAAATCCACTTATCCATTTAACACTGTCCAAGCTTTTTTCTCAATGCTTTCCCAGCTCTTTCGTGTGGCATTGAAAAGCTATTGGTCTGTAAAACCCCACCTCAGCTTTCTGAGTAAGTCAACAGCCTACGCCATAATCAGATGCATCACAGTGTACTTGAAATGGCAAGTTTTGAATCCCAAATTAAATTTCTATTTAAAAATGATTTTTTGGCGATAAATCATCAAATGTGATAACCATCTTTACCATTTTCAAATATCTCTAAAAGCGAAAAATTGATGCCTCAAAAGCGATAAATCGTCAATTTACTTACAGCCTACGCATTCTGGAGTTTCAAAAATCTCAAACCAAAAGAACATCTTGTTCTCACATGATACAAATAAGCTTGGTTTAAATATTTTTTTATCTTTTTCTTAAATAATATAAATACATAACGCTGCTTTATAACGATACAATTATTTTGCATCCAACTTCTTGTGAAATTTAAATTTCAGAGAATTCAAGAAATGTTGCCACAGTTTTTATATATCAATTAAAAATATAATAATCAAAAATTTTAAGATGTCATAGTTAGAAATCACAATTTATAAATGAAGTAATAATTTTTCCTGTTCTTTATATATAGAAAAGGGGATAACTATGCGCATAAGTTATTTGTCCTCTGAATTTAGTGCTTCTTGCAGTACGGAGTAAAGAAATCTTCGATGCGCATATTGGCAACAATCAATATGCTTTTCCGTTTCTTGTTTAGATGTAAACAACGATTAGATTACTAACAATAGTTCGCCGTTCATGGAATAAGAAAGTTTCATCTTTACAACTTCAATGTAGAACTCGATCGAAGCTTATCTGGTTCGTATAATTTTATAATTATTCTAAATATAAGGGAATATAATTTTATAAATTCACTTACGACTGTTATAATAGTTTAAAAATTAAACTATATTGTTTTAGTTTTCATTTTATTCCGGTTTTTCTGCTAAGCACGAAAGAATTCGTAACTATCCTTTTAAACAATTTTGTTTCAAATATTGAAATTCAGGTAAAGGTGTACATGCTACAGAACTGTCTTATTTTACCTGATATTTTTATTTTTCAATCTTTTAAGTAAATTTGATCATTTATATTTAAAACATGCTATTCCAAAATTCATATTTTAAAGGAACCTTGGAAGTCAGAAACGTTAGAATTTAAATAGCGTATTTTCCAAAAGCTCAAGTTACAGGTAAAAGTAAAAGATATGAGTGATAATTTAGTTTCAAAAATCCTTCTAAATCTTGATTTCCTTCCTAAACATATTTCTCTTGTAATATATGAAGTATTATTTATCAATTATTATATTCTTATTACTGCACATTCATTTTGAAAACGGATCTTAAACTAATATTTTTAAGCTGTATTAAGTTATTTTTTATGTTTTTCTGTTGAAAGTAACTTAAAAATTCTCTTGGTTTCTTAGTAAATTTATATTTTCAAGAATTGTTGTTTATGTATATGATCTAGCATTTCGCTGAAATGCTAGATTAGTAATTATTTTTATAATTATATTTATTTTATTTATAATCAGTAGTAATTTTGAGTTTTAAACTGTCTTAATTAAACAAAGTCAAGATTTACTGAAATCGTAAACAAAAGCTTTTTTATCTGCTATTTCCCACACTTGAGTGAGTGTGTGTATGCATAAGGGTCCACTGAATAATAGAAGGTATTTGAATTTTATATTTTTGTGTTTTGTATGTAATTTTATATATTTGAAGACATTGATATTGGTATTGCTAATATTTTAATGGGACAGTATACATCTATTGCTGGATAGAGGTCATTGTTCCTATTTAACCCTTTGGAATCCGACAAATAATTAGATTTAAAATTATTCACCTAATACAAAGATTTGTTTATTGGTATGAAAAATAAACATGCATAATCCTTTTAAGTCGAATATCTTTGAAAAATTATTCTACATCTCTTTACCATTATTTAGGCGTTTTTAACAACTAAATTTGAAAATTAATAAATAAAACATCTAAATGGTGTACAATCTTGAATGGTGAGTGAGAGGCACCATCGGAGTGCAAAGGGTTAAATGTGCGTTAAAAATATCAACATTTTTATTTTCTTAGCCATGAAACTAATATTTAAATATATTTAAGTAAAGGGAAAGCATTTAGTGAAAATAAATTTTCTCATTTCTATATCTAAACTTGTTGGGGTAGAGTGTGACCACTTGGCCTATAAGATGCAAATTGGTACACTTGATACATACTCATTATTTAAGTTTTACATTTTTAGCATATGATAGTCTTTATAAGTTTTGTGCGCCAGTTCAAAAGGAGACGTCTTTGAAAATTTTAGTATAATACAAAGGAATGTAGGCAGATCTATTTAAACTCAATTTTTAAAATCAGGTTGTAAGGTTTTTAAATAAGTATCCACTTCTTCCCCTTTTTACGAACCATTTATAATTATCTTTATCAAATCAGATGGAAGAAAATGCTTCTTGGCAAGCATTTTTTGAATATATAATGGAAAAAAGATATATAAAAACTATTATATTTGATTCTCTTGAAGCTGTCGCTTTAAGAGCTCAAGAAAATGCTACTGATTTCAGTTTTTCAGTTTTCTAAAAAGATGCTTCATATTTAGGTTAATAAAAGGTATTTATTATGGATTAAAACTGACTATTAAATCTGTGCTCTCCAAAAATGTATTTTAATTACTTCATATGGCTGTAACCTTATTATATAATTTTCCTAATGTTCATAATACTGGATAATAATAAAAATTTCAACCTCTTAACCATTTCTACTCTATTTCTAAGGTTTCATTGATAATCTTGGTTTGCATTTTCGCTCTCCTTTTGAACATTCGGAATTATTCATAATATTGTTTTCGTAAATTAGCACGAGAAAAGCGTCGTATAAATTAAATACGGTGACAGAGGTTTGCATTCTAAAAACCATGATTTGAGGAGCCATGCATAATTTCCCCAAAATTCCTTTGAAATCCTTTGCAATCATTAGTATTCTAATATAAACGGCATTTAAAAGAGGAAAAAGGTAAACTTTTCTTGTAAGCGAATTTTTGTGAGAGAGAAAGAAATCCTCTTGACAGTATTGGTTATTTATGAAAAACTTTTAAACTTTTATTTAAAGTCTATTAACACAAGATATTGTATGATATCGCCCCGATACTGTTCGATATTCTATATACTGATCGATATCGTGAAGATAGCTCAAGAATATTATTGGATATCTCCTGCTAATAGAGAATGGCAAAAGGGCACGATGAAGTTAATTTCTAATATATGCTGATTAAATACAATGCAAATATAATGCAATATAATTTTGCGTCGTATTTCTATTTTATAAAATTAGCCGATATGTTTATCAAAATATATCAAGTATTTGTATGTATCCATTTAATTGTTTGTATTTTTTTTCTAAAGAAAACGTTTCTGGATTCAATATTTATTATTAAACTACTCTATCTTCTTTGAGGGGACCGAAAAATTCCAAAAGAAAAAAACTTATACAAAAAAAGTATTTTCAAAATTTTTAAAAGAATCCAAATAATATCTAATTACCCAAATTCCCAAATCTTTTATTTCTTAATCCTTCTATTTATATGGCGTATAATGTATTATAAAAACAACCATGAAGTGTCTATCTGGTTAGCAAGAAAAAAAATATTCCTACGTTTTTAGACTTGCAAGGAATAAAAAAAAGTAAAAAGACATTTGAAAAAGCTTTTTATCACGAAATAATAACATAGAAAATATTATGATAATGAAATAGAACGGATTTCATCCATCTTCTTTGAATGAACTTCTTTAAAAAAAATTGGTTTTTATAGGAGTGAGAATTTAATTTTTGAGATTTTATAATATTATAGTAATATTCGTTACCATAAAGTAATATATTATAATACTGAATAAATACTATATCAATATAAATTAAAATGAATGATAATCTTTGTCATAATATGATATGAAATAGCTAGAAAAGGTAAATATCAGAAAAAATGAAACAATCAAGATTATTTTTTAGAAAAACAAAACTTCAGTATTTGGTAATAAAAACACTATGGTAAAATTGAAAAAAATTGTTAATTATATATGATTCTTTTTACCTGATCATTGTCTATAAAACCAAATATTTTGGCAAGTTATGCAAACGGATTCCATTTATTGTTAAATAAATTTATTTAAGAAAGTTATTATGCTTGAATTCCCGTTTCTTATATTTTATTATTATATTTATAATATATTAGTGTTTGAATGGTTTGGAATATTCTATAAATATCTAAAGAATGCTGTTTAGTAAATACTTACCTTTTATATTTATTTTGAACCTGATTATTTTGACTATAGTCAAATCCTCTAGTCAAATATTTTTTAATAACTATTTAGATGCGATGCTTGCAGATTAGTTCAAATATTTTTCAAAGAAAGTGAAATGATATTATGTTAAATGATAATAATATAATATGTTAAAAATCTGCAATTTGGTAAGAGTAAACACTTTAAACTATGAGGAACGTTGGATGCTATAGAAAATGAACTGATCGCCAACACTTGGAAATCTCGGGCTAAACAGTTGCAGGATGGATGTCCCTTGTAAGATTAGGGTTATTTTCAAATTTTGCACCATTAATTTATCAAATATAATCTACAGAAAACTGAGAATATTGTAAAATTTATTTAAAACATGAAATCACAAATAAAACTGTTTTTTAAATTTCATAATATAAATGTATTGAAATTTCACAAAATAAATGTATAGATTTTCATAATGTATAAAAATTTTATAATGTATATAAAAATCATATTTGCACTACATTTTAGCTTCAAAACTATTGACCCCAGATACAGTAGATTTTCCCAATTTTGATATTCTCCTTTTTTCTCACAACCGATTCAAATAATTTGTGTTGGATGTAACTGCCTTTAGATAGTTATAATTCTATCGCATTGTACAAAAAGGAAAATTGAAAATTACCTCACAAGAATCTTTTCCTCCTTGTTTGTATCCAGCACACAGGAAAGTCGGCTTAATGAGCTTCGCGTGTCCAGCTTCTTTGAACATTTCTACGCAATCGGCGTTACTCATGATGGGAACCTGGACTTCCTGCAGGAGATTTGGAATTGCTCCACCTAAAATGGAGTCGAATCTCAGTTTTACAAACTAATTTAAACGAAACCTTTTATGAAAAGCGGCATGTCTAATATTCAATTTTCTTGGATTATATAAAATTAGCTATCATTAATCATAATCATAAAATATTTTTTTATTTCGAAATGAATATTCAGAAATGGGATTTTTCATATTTTAAATGGAAAAAATAATGAGAAATACTCTAACAAAATTAAAAATTTTAAGATATAAATAAAAAAAAAATCTAAAAATTTCAAGACTATATCGCTTTAATTAACTCTGACACTTTATAGATATATTTTGATTTTAAATTCTTTAAAGCTTATTTAAAAGCTTTGGAGGCTCTATGCGTTCTTTGTAAAGGCCAAATATACAAGCCTCTATTAAATAACTTCTTTTAAAATTCGTTTCTATTCGTATAATAGGTTTAAAATTCATCGGTAAGGAAATTTACCAACCTTTTGCAATCGGAAAAGTAATTGGATGCTTAATTTATACCTAATACAAAGATTCTTTCATTGCTCTAAATATATATATATATATATATATATATATATATATAGTTGTTTAAAGTTGAATTTCTCTAAAAAATTAATCCACATTTTTCAGCATTTTGTAAATATGTTTAGTAATAAAAATGTACAAATAAATAAAACACCAAAATGAAGCCCATTCTTGATTAAGCTTGAGAGGAGCACTCCGAGTGCAAATTGTTAAGGATGCAACAATGATACCAGTAAAAATTTCATTGGAAATTTTCGAAAAAAGTTTGTTATAACATGTAGCAATTATATGATAAGCTGAAACGACATCCTATATCTCATTTGTTAAAAGTTTAGATTAAAATCTTAATAGATATAGATTTTAAATTATTAAATAATGCTTTCACGTACGATTTTCTGATGCAAAGTAGCTTATTTTTGCGGATTACATGAAGAATGTACCTCAAACATGACGGACGCAAGGGAATTCAACGTTTCATAGATTTTTTCCTAAGGAGTTCTAATCAATCGTGTTGCAGGTATATGGGGTAAAAAATACAGAACTTTGTTTGTTTTTTCAGTTATTTTTTCTTTGGGTATTTGATATCAAACTGTAAAAAAAATGCTTTTATTGATACATGTCCTTTTGCTTCATGAGCGTTGTGGTTAATACTAAATTGAACAACCAAACATTAAATCGCAATGGTTCACAGAGTATTGAAAGTTTTCTCCTCACTCTTTATACTTCTAAATAATATATTACAATTGTTTGACATGAAATGAATGTAAAAGGGAGAGAAAATTTTCTTTAAGGATTATAAAAGTTTATTGGAAATTCGTGGGACTAACGATACTATTTTCTGTTTAATATCATGATGGTTTTTAACAAAACAATATTAATTCGTCATAAAATGGGAATACTCCACATCCAAAATACACCTCAACGAATCTGAAGATATTTTTAAAGAAATAAAATAAATACAAAAAGGGATATATTTTAGAGCATTTAATCATAAAAATTAAAAATCTAGAGTTTGCAGATAAGTTTAAAGTATTTAATAAAGCTGATTATTCTCAATTTTAGCTCATAACAGCTGGTTTTCATAAAAGATTAAGAAAATATTTAGACTTTCTCACGACAGCCGATTCAAGTCATTAATTAATCTAAAATTTGAATATATACGAAGATAAAGTCAATAGTCAGACAACATTTAATCACCTTTGCTATGTTTTTAAAGTCATACTGTATTAATTGCTGTTAAAAGTGTGCCAATAACAAAATTACACAACTTGCTACATACTTAGAATTTAAAACAATTAAGTACCGTGTATAAAAATTATCTCAATTTCATTGTTAGTTATAGAACAGAAAAAGAAAATCAAAAGAAAAATATATTTTTCAAGGCCATTTTTTCATAAGAAATAATTAATTTAAGGAAAATTGAAAAAGTTCCATTCCAATTCATTGATAAGAAATATTTCTTTTCTATTCTTATACTCGATTAAATATCAGCCGAGCGATATTAATTAATCCTTTTTTTAAAAAAAAGAAGAAATTAATCAATTAGTCATAAAAAGGATATCGGTGTAATTATCAAATTGTCATGACCCTCTCTACCTATTTTAACTTTTCATTAATGTTTGAATTGAACCCTTTTCCACCATGTAATTACTTTTCCTGAAATTAAAAGATAAGTCTTAATTCCATTTCTTTCCTTTAAAATATCTTTTGTAATGAAATTATTCTTTCATCAAAGGAAATAAATTCAAATTAAACTTTTAGATCGTTTGTATTACTGTTTTTCCTATATAAACCTATCCTATTTATAGAACCCATTCAACTGCATTTAAGACTTTTATTTCCGAATGAATTCATTGAATAAAAGGACTTTCATTGCATATGCTTCGAGAATAAAGAAAATTAATTCTTAGTGGGAAATGTAAAATTGAAGAGCAAATATAGTTCATTCAATGAATAAAATAATCCAGTAGAGATGGCATACTTTAAATCATTTAAATTACTGACATTCATAAATAAAAAAAACTAAAAAAAATATCCGCAAAGCCCTTTTCTGGAATAATTTGTAGTAAAAATCAAGCAGATGTTTTAAATAAAAAAATTGTTAAAATGCATATTCACATTTGGAAATCATTCGTTTTCATTTTATTCATATTTGACATAAAATTGAATGACTAAAATACATAAGAAGAAAATAGATTATTGGCAATTATATTATCATTGTATTTATTGCAAATGAATTATTATAGGTAATAATGAAATCAAAGGAGTTATTTTTTTAATTTTATCATGGATTTTTGTTAGTTTTTTTTTATGTTTTATATTTAAAATGATTTTAATTAATCATGAATTTGTTTGTATAAATATTTTTCTTTAAACGTGAATTTCTTTAACTATTAATATTTATTTATAATCATAAGGTGATTAAAAATTCAATAAGTGAATTACGAAGGAAATGGGGTTAAATTAAAAAAATGAATATTAAAAGCACGGATGGAAACGCCAACCGAATGAGTGAAGAAATGTTTGAACTTCGATTTCGCACATTATTTTAGATTACTTCCGGAGTATATACCCAAGAATATTGAAATAGCGTTCGTGCTAACTAAGTTAGAAAAACTCTAAATATTATAAATAAATCTTGCTACAAATATTTACAAAATAATGTATATTAACATTATATTTATAGGTAAGTACATTGTTTGTAAACTGCGGCGTGCTTGATATGTACAATGAAAAATCATTTAAAACACACTGTAGAACGTGACAAGTAGTTATTTCTTGGACCATGAGGCTTGATAAAAATAATTTCTAAATTTTAAATTTTTTTTTCAACAAAATTTTCGGTGTTCATTATTGCACAAAAATTCCGTTTTTACATCATTAAAAATTCAAAAAAGTATAGAATATTATTTTTGTAAATACTGTCTATACGCAAAAATATAATAATTATCAGTTCAAAATCACTTATTTCCTAAAAATTTATATTTAATGTGAATTAGTTTTTAAGTATATTTCAGGATGTAATCTTTTTTTTTTTCCTTTTTCAGAAATTTTATTCTAAAATGTTCAAATTAAAGAGTATTACTTTCGCTTTGTCTAAAAGATGTCACTTTTAATTTTATTGACTAAAATTAATTCAATCAAGATCATTTGCTTTTGATCAAAATAATGTTTTGATATTGTTAAATTTGGTCAATAATGCAAGCTAAGCTATTAAATATAAAATAAATGACACTTCTGGTATTGAATCGTTCAGACTGTTAGCTTCGAGAGAGTTATTTGCATCAATAATTTCTTTCAGACCATTACAAATTTTTCTAAGAATGCATTGTTTTAAATGAATCTGCTTTAGCTTCCCAACGAGTGTCGCATGGTGGGGATTTTAAGCGTAATATTTTTGTAGGTGCAGAAAATAAACAGCATAAACGTTGCAATATCCAAAAAAAATTACAATAGGCATTACTAGTAGTGGCGTCACAAATTAATAAGTCAAAAGAATGTAATTGGGAAGATTAATTAAGTTGAGACCTTATATTTTCCTTTCATGTTGTTATCGTTGTCGTACGCCTGTCCTCCACATAATGATATCTAAAATTAGTTTACTAAATCTTTTCAAAAGAGTTTTCTTCTCCAGTCGCATCAGTTATTTCTATAAACCCTGTAAATGACTCATTTATACTGAAACGTAATTTTCTCATTCATAGTAAAACCTCGAAAATAACTCATTTATAATTAATATTTTTCTTCAAAATTCGTATACATAATAATGACTCAATTTCTTCCTTATGGGAAATATCAGCAGTACATTTAGATACTATAGTACGTGAATGCTTTTATACCCTCTGTAATTCTATTAAATATTTCACTTCCTAACACCGAAATCACTAAATAAATCCCAATTATGCTTTTTTCATTATTTTATTCGGTTTATATGATCCATTAGCACAGAATCGTCTTTACTTAATAACGTACGTAATTAATTTTCATTATTACGGGTTTCTATTATTTCTTGAGGTAGAAGATTATTATATCTTCAAATTAGAATCAATCGCATTGTTTGAAATATTTAAGTCGTCCCGTTTATTTATTTATAGTAACTTGATTTGTTTGATCAATATTCGAATATAAATTTAGTCCTTTTAGTAATTTTTTTCCAAATGATAAACGAATTAAAAAGAATGCTCATAGATTAATAGAACAATAGAATGCTCATGGATTAATTAGATTTGACAGCTATCTCTAATTATTATAATCCCTAATAAATCGTGTAGATTGCTCATATCTACATCTTTTCGAAAATAGTGTACAATAAAAACAAAATACCAAGTCTTCAGTTTTGTAAATACATTAACCAAGTGCGTAGCTAAGTTTCACTATTTAGTTAATTTTTTTCAATTCCTACTATTAGTTCAAACTCTCCCTATATATGTTTATATTTCTTGTTCGAATTTTCAATCATTAATAAAATACTTTTTAATCACCCACTCAAGTTAAAGTACATTTTTAAAAATTTGTAGTGTATGACATACAGTGTTTTCAAATATTAAATCATTAATTTTTATTAATTAATTAAAAACTAGTTTTCTCGCCAAAACTCATTTCCCTACCGCCAAATAAGTAACAATTTCAGTTTATTTTCCCCCACTTTAATGAGGTTAGACTTAACTTGTTTTCTGCCAATTATTTCAAACAATTCTGTTTATTCTATTTATGTTTGATGTGCTTAAACGATTTTTCGGTTTCAATTAGAAGTAATTTCAAATTAAATTAATACATAACAAAGGAAATTAAAAATTTCCAATATGTTTTTCGTGACCCCAACAGGCGTTGAAAATTCACGTATTTTGCATTCCCGCAATTTACATTGAAAGTTCAACTTTAGTATAATTTTTTGATCAATTATTTATAGTAATTGTGATAACTAGGCCGTGACAGCCTGATTGGTAGAGCGTTGAATACGCATGTCTTCGACTGCGAGTTCGAAACCAAACCTTTACTAGATGTGCAGTTTGTGAGGGTATTTTTTCTCCGGTTGAATTGTCACTTCTGAATTCTAAGCAATTTTAATTCCATAAAAATACTTCTTAGACGAGAAAACATATATTCTTAGGATTTTGAAGTTAAAGCGTTTCTTTTTTTTCTGCTAATTTTATTTTTGACACCGAGAAGGATATGTTCTTGCTATGCACATGATAAGATCTAACAACATCAAATATTTCATAGCATAAATTTTCAAACACTATATGCAGTCCTACTTAATAAATGAGGTAAATGAAGACAAATTATTGTCTTAGGTTTGCAATATATTGTTTACTTGCTTTAGAAAATAATATATTTCTAAAAGGGTTCGATTTGTAAAGATAAATTTCTTTTTCTAGTCTTTTTATTCTGTTAGTATAATCCAGAATATTATTTTAGTCCCCCTCAATCGTGGAGTCCAGCGCGTAGTATCTGCCATAACCACGAGAAGGCCGGCCCTGGATATGTCCTTCAAATATTTGTGTGCTATCTTGGCATTATTGTACTTTTATGTTTCCAAATTATTTATACGCTGAATTTGCACAAATACATAAATGTTAAAGGTTTTATTTAAAAAATATGCTGCAATATAAAACATTCCAGATGATATTATTCCTTTATGAAAATAAAGTTAATAAAATGACAAAGAGCCCAATTATTCATACAAGAAAACCACGTGATTAAATATTTACGGTTTCTTATATACTAGATGAACACACATTTCTTCCCAATTTTTCAGCAGGTTATAATTAGTTAAGGAACGATTTTGAATTGTAGCATTGCTTTTTAACTATATATAAATTAATTTTATGATTTGAATATAAAATTTAAAATAATTTTAGCTTGCAGGAACCATCGAAAAGATAATAAGCATAGTACTAATATACTTATCTTTCAATGTAAAATTGAAATTAATGTCTTAAAATTCTTTTTTTTTGCCAGAAGAAAACATTATCAGGATCAAACAAGAAAAACACTTTGATGCGATCTTTTCAATCTGGTTATTTTGTTTCCATTTCTAAAAGGATTCGCGCTACTCAGGGTGTCAATATTCAGGTGCGTTTATCAAAGCATTTTCCTTTTTAGAATATCCCTTTGCAGAAGAAATGACATATTTATTTGAAAGAAATATATTTTCAAGGAATTGATAGGGCGTTCTTAAAAATAATTTAGAAGGTTTAATTTTCTTCCACATATTAAAAGAGATAGAATTTCCAATTGAATGATATTTCTTCCATGATTATAGTTTGTTCTTGCTTTTTGAAATATTTTTCAAGGAGGAAGGAGAAATGAAATGACATTTTTTTTATTCAACAAATTTACCTGAATAAATAGCAAAATGATTCTTTCCGTGAGTGAATTAAATTCCATATATATATGAAAGAGTAGTTATAATTTACAAAAGGACTATCAGCAAGTTGTAGCATATGTGATGAAAGAATATAGTAAAAATATTATGATATTCAATTAAATTCAAATTATTTTCAAATGATATTATTCGAATTAGTTTATATCTCAATTTTTGATCCCGGATTTCAGATGATAATAATGATAATTAGGTGCAAATTATGCAAAATTTGCCATTTTCTTTGAACCAAAATCTTAGTAAATTGGCGTAAATTGAGAAAAATACGTCTTTACTTTGTGCAAGAACATGATGGTGTTCTAAAGTGTTAATTAAATAAATGTTTTTGTTCCATTAGCTAAAACCTCTTGTTTACAGCAATTAGATTTTAATCTTTCCTGCTATCCCTAATGTATGGGATATTTCAGAACACGTATTTTGGTTTCCGATTACAGCAAAGAAATTATTTAAAGATAATATATCTATAATGATAAATATAGCTTTTTACATAGAATTTATTTAATAACTAGCAATAACTCCAAAATAAATTTTTATCATATCAGAACCTGATGTTGTTTTTGAGATGAGGTTTCTGACGTCAACAGAAAAACCGTAGGCGAAAAATAAAAAGTTAATTATCTGCACGAACATCTGAAAAAATCATCTTTTAATGACGCGTTGCCATTGCATTTACAGAATCTCTGATTTAAAAAATTAAGTGGATGACTAAAGCAAGCAAAATCTTGAAAAATTTCATTTTAAGCACGTGGTTATATGAAATACTAAATAAATAGGAAATTCGATATTTTTTAAAACAAAAAATACGAGACAAAGTTTTTTGGATAGTTTGCAATATTAAAGTCACTCATTCAATAAACGATTAAAATGAATAAAAATATAATTTAACTTGAACAGGCGCGTGGTGCTTGGCCGTTCAAGAAATGATGCTCTGACATGATACATTGAAATATCCATTTCAGATTTCATTTTAATCTATTTATGTTCTGTTTCATGGTATATGGTTTTGTTATATAAATTGGTATAGCGATTTAAAACGTTCTTTTTGAAATGAATTGTAATTCCAAAGCCATTTGCAATGCTGCATGTAAAATGAAAATTAACTATTATCAATTCACATTTATAAAATCACAAAATAAACTTTTATTTTATTTCCACACAATCATGTTACGGAAAAGAAATGTGTGAGACTTAGAATTAAATAAATACTAGGATTTGATATTAATAGTAGAAATTATTGATCTAAACTCCAACTCATTTTTCTTTCATGCACTTAATCACGCTGAAAAAAATTCACTTATAGATACGATGTAAAAATATAACTTTTATCTAAATTCTGGCAATTGTGAAACACTATTAACAATTAAAACGAATTATAATTTAATGAAACTGGTGTTGTTCATATCTTTCAAATTCAGATGACTACTGTCGATACCATCAGTCCCTCAAATAAAGGAATAATAATCATTCTTCAATAGATTAAAATATAAATACGTTTTAAAAAATCAATCGTGGTTGATGGGGGGGGGGGGTCTTTATATATCTGCACAATAAGAGTCAAAAAAGCATCTTCGACCGGCGAGGCCGAAGATGGTTTTTTATTGTATTAACTTAAACTGTTAAAACTGTTATTGTATTAACTTAAACTGTTCCTAAGAAAGAAGTTATTAAGAATCATATCCTGTTTCTCAGGAGAAAAGGAAATTTCACTCATAACCATCATATATTTCAGACTAAAAAACATATAACTTAACAACTTACGTTGCAAACAAATTGATGTAGAAAATATAATAATGTTTATATAATTTTTAGTTTCTCTTATTTTTACGCCGAAGCGAATATTAGAAATTAGATTGTTAGATCCAGCGAATATTAGAATGTTGTTAAGCGAATATTAGAAAATCTCACTGTGTGGGGGGAGGGTGCAGAAAAGTGTTGTCTTTTTCTAGAGGTCGTTAAACTTTTTTTCAACTCGCTAATTCTTCATGTACGCGCATTTTTGTCATTGTTCTTAATTACCTACAAGAATCTGCCATCTGTTTGTGTCAGTATAATTAATTAGCTATTGATACTTATCGAAATAATAATTTATATTAATAATAATCAATTAATTGCATTGACCTTAAAATGAACGTTGAATAATTTGCATGTAGATTTAAATTCGATCATTTCTGATTTGCCTTCGAATCATCTTTGCTTTGAATGTCTTTAATATTTGTCAAAATCAAAAATTTCACGACACAAAATATAATAAAGAGCAAATTAAAAAAATGGTTAGGGCACATGATCGTTTTTTTTATTTACGTTATTTAAAATTCCTACCTAAAAATGACTTTTTGTAATTGAAAAAAAGAAATCTTTGCAAACGGTTATATAAAATACCCTTTAAGGAATTAATAGAGGAAAAGAAAAGTAAATTTTCATTTAAATTATTACTAGTCGAAAATTACTATAATTTTAAACTCTTTAAATATATATATAATGAAAATCCAAATATTATACTTTCATTTTTTACGATAAAACTTAATGTATCAGATGTTCAGATATCAAACTAGAAATGTACTATTTTGGGGAACCTTGCGATTTTTATTTGTGTTTCCAAGCAATAACCAAATTTAAAAATTGGTTTTGCTGCCATCTAGTGATAGAAATCAGATTTATAAAAGATAAAATAATTATTTGGGCAGATTGTTGTTTTCTTTTCTCTGTAAAGTTAATCAAAATACGAAAAATAATTTTATCCAGCCTTTAATTGCCCCCGTATTTTCTCAGAATTCGTTATCTGTTTCTGCAGACAACCAAGCTTACCATATTTCAATGCTTAAAAAATGAAATATAGAATGGGAATTGTTTTATTTTGTTATTTATCTACTTATTCATCTCTCAAAATTTATATTCTTGTAGAATAATAAAGTAGAACGTGCAGGAGAATGCAAGTCATTATCATTGAAATCAAAATTTTGAATTTCATTTTATTATATATTTAAAATATTTAATTCTGAAATATTGGAATACATATCTAGATTATGGCAATTTTTTTATCAAAATTATTTAAATGGAAACTTGATCATAGATTTCATTTATAATTCCTATAACTTCATACATAAAACTTCATTGAAAAAAACTTCATACAGTTTTATATGTATAAAAATTTTCACATTCTATAATAAAGAGAACGTAAAAACTAAAAATATTATTTTATTTACTTACAGAAACTAAATAATTTAATTCTTCCGAACAACATTATTTAATAACGCTAACTGTAGAAAAAAAAATGTTCTACTTTCTACAATTTTTTTCCGAAAATTTGTGACATATTTTATTAATTTAAATTGCAAAAGATATTACAATTTATAGATTTATACACAAGGTAGATTTATACCTTGTGTAGATTAGGTAGATTTATACCTTGTCCAAAGAAGCGTTGTCCAAAAGAAGCGAAATATTTATCCATCGAGCAACTCATATTTTAGTTTAGTTTTTACAACCTAGATGGCGACATCAACCGAGATACGTTTTGAAATGTATTAAGATGTTAAAGCAATGTAAAATCAAATATTATCGCTTACCATGAGTCGTTTTTCCCCATCCGGTCACAAAAGCTGACCTTCCAGTAAAGTCTTCATCTGGTTCAGGCAAACAGATAGGAGAGATGTGGGGCCGGAAAATCACAGGAGGGTCCAATTCTAAGAGTGCAATGTCGTTGTCGAAATTTTGAGGATTGTAATGCCTGTGGACTATCATCCGTTTCACTCGGCGCATCTCGGGTTTCAGCCTTTCTCGATCTGTCAGTATGTCATGTTCACCCAAGATGACTACTAAAGATGACAGAAACCTCCTGAAAAGAAATTAATAAACTATTGTTTTAAAATAATATTTTTATTATTATGCAATAAAAATTTCCATTTTATTACTTTTAAATGGTTAGTAAATCTTTTTTTTTAACTAAAAATAAAAAAGGATTGTGAAATCTTTTCTTTTTCCTATTCTTTGCCGAGGGATGCCATATTCATAGGATCAATATTTAATTAAATGAATCAAAATTATCAATTAAATGCTAATTTTGTTCTGCAAATTTTAAAATAGTTTAATATTATTAAAAATGCATAAGTAAATTAGATTTTAGAATTATAGGCAGATAAAAAGGATTGAATATCAATTACAAAATTCAATTTTTCAATATCAATTACAAAAGTCCATTTTTCAATATCAATTACAAAATTCCATTACAAATACGAAACGAATATTATTAAATAAAAAGTATAAATATAGATTATATCGTTTCTTAACGAGCCACAACACCTTCCTCAATTTTCCAAATAATAAAAAGTTTGTATTTTTCACAACTAATAGTGAATCATTATCGGTTTTTCAAGAAAAAAAAATTCGAATGTTAGACTACTAATGATAGTTTCATTCTTCGTTTATACTATAGTTAGCTAACAGCAAATTAACAAATAAGTTCCAATAGCTTTGAATGCCATAAAAAGAAGAAAAAGCTTATATTGATATACATTGGAATCCTTTAAATTTGCTTAAAATTTCAAAAATCTAATCATTTTTTCTGAATTTAATTTTTAAAGTGTATTAAAACACGAGAATTTGATTATATTTATCTAACTTCTATTTTTACAAATATTAAAAAGATGCATGAGTTGAGTGCCATACTTTTTTTCATGTGTTTCAAAAAAATGAAAAAAATATTTCACCTACCCAGGCTGGCAATGACCTGCAGTTATCGAATATTTTGCTGAAACCAAAACACCTCCACATTTATTCTTTTGGTATAGACCTAACCACGCTGCTTCCTTTACCAAGACCTACAAAATGTAAAAAAATCCATAAATCTTTTCGGTAAATCTATTTTAAGTGTCTTCGCGAATTTTTTCATAACATTGTTAAAAAATTTGTCTACTTTTCAAAAAATCGTTTTTATTATACGTTAATGTGTTCATTTTTTCATTATACGGCTATTTTTATTTTAACTCGATATACACAAATCTATGAATCTTAATTACTAAATATGTGGAGTATTTAATATTCTACTTACTCTGTACTTAAAATTTATTTTACTAAGATAAATAAATTGCAATGTTACAATCACTTTTTTTTAAATCCAAATACATTACAGACAATTTTTTTCATTAATTAAATAACTAGAAAGTTTATTTTAAAAAATATTTTCTAATATGCATTAATTTTAAAAATCGATAAGGTTCCTCGTGTTATTTCATATTTTTAGTACAAGATTATAAAACACTTTAGGAAATTCCGAAAATTTAATAATGCAGTATGAAATATTCAAAATTTGTTTACTGCAAAACGCCCAAAAAAGTATGTATAAAATTTTATAAAACCTAGCCACAGCAAAGAAAAGGGAATTTTTAAAATAAAAACAATTGGTTCGAAAGGGCTTTTCCCTCTGTAATTAAATTAGTATAGGACAAGCTAAAGATATCTAATTCTAAAATTCTTTTGTCTCTCAATGAAGCAAAATAATTTTTACAGAACGTGCAACGAAACGCAAATTTTTTTATGTGTATTCATAACAAATTGAGAATAGAATCTTAATGATGCAGCGGAAAAGGGAAATGTATCAAACGCCAAAGTAATTATTGAATCGCATTTTCATATGCGTTTTCAGAATTGAGGAACAAATAATATTGGTTTATTTTTGGGGTTATTTGCGAATTTAGCCCTATAATAATAGATTTAAAAATAATGGAATGTAATCGAAACTACTTGTGGCAATTCGCCATTTCTACGATTTTAAATAGATTGGTAGGAGTTTCTGTTTAAGTTATATATTTCTTTGATTAGAATCGAAATAACTTTATATTCTATCTCATTTTGTGCTTACATCAATCAAGATTTATATACTTTAAATTTAAAATAAAGAACTATAAATAGAAGCAATATACTATAGAATTAACACAGCATTACCTGCCAGGGCCATCGTCCGAAGTAAGCACTTTGTCCGCCAACAATTCTTCCTTTCGGACCTAAAGCCCTCACTCCACAATCTGAAAATAGAAGGAAAATAGATGACTTCATTAAAATTGTAGGAAATATAAATAATATCGCAACTTTTACATCTATTAGTGAAATCATTAAAAAAAGCACAATAGTAAAATTATTATTACAGAATCCATTATTAAATTTTATGCCTAGTACTTCAAACTATGTTTTTCTGTGAACAGATCAAAATTAAATACACTCTTGCATCTATTAACTTATTATATGGTACTAGATTTTTAACAACGCAACGGCTATTGCCTTTTGAATGATAAACATCTGGACAACCGAAAATTTTCATTCACGTTAAGTCCTGTAATTCTACCTTGTTTAGCGATTCCTTATTAAATATATAATTTTTTAAAAAAAAAAAAAAGTAAAATATGTTTGTATATTTAATCTGCTGAATCAAAAGGGAATCGCATGGTGTTTAGATAATGTTTTCCTGATTAGGAAGAATTGTCACAAAGGACCACTAAATGGAATACTTAGAAGTTTTTACAATGAAATAAGTTTTCTTAGTTGTTTTTTTTCTTCGAATAGCGCATAACTAATGCAGAGAAGTAATTTCACTTTCAATTGTTATCAAAATGGCTTCAGTGAAGAAAAAGTTTCAAATTGTTCCTTGATTCCATGAATTCAAATCCACAATTACCGTATCAATTTTGTGATTACTTAAGGAACAGAGTGCTTGAAACAGCAGTTGAAGGTAGTGGTGCACTCAAACTGAAGAAAACATAATGTGACAGCCAAAGTATTATTCAATACTTAACGAGAATTGGAATAACGTCTTCACATTTGTCGGAGATGCCAAGATAGTTGACGTAAATGGTTTATAATAAAAATTATTAATATCTTTACAAGATTCGAATAACCATATCCAAATAATAATGGAGGTGGGGGGGTTGAAATATTTTTTAAATCAGAGAAATGCTTTGTGGCCACCTTCTACTTTATTCAAATAATACGACTCAAGAAAATTGAAATAACGACAAAAATTGGTTGAAGCAAGGTTCAAGGTCATTTTTCAGCATGAATCTGATGAATTTACAAATGGCTTATGAAGGTCTGCACTTCATATTCTCCATTTTATTTAGATTTTTTGAAGATGAACCGGCATATAAAATGTTCGATCAATTAGGGGCAATTTAAAGAGTCGAATAAAAACTTATCAATACACGCTATATTTCTTTGAAAGTACTAAAGTGCCACCGAGAAGTTAGCGTTAATCTAACGCTAATGATTTTGAAAACAAGTAAACTTTACGAAGAATAGAAACATTTTGCTAAAATAACTTTATAAATAACAAAATGTCTGTAAGTATTATATAAAGTTAACTGTTTGCATTATAATATCAGCTAAATTAGTGAGAGCAACAATTGAGAAAAACAAGCTTCTGGAAAGCACACTACATATTTTTCAATAGATTCAATATTAAAAACTTCTCGAGCTATTGATTCATAAATCTTAGTATTTTGCCTTAGAATTTTATTATTTCACACTTCGTAAATTTTTGAAAAATAAAATCGAAAACATATTTTTCACTTTTTTTGTTCTTTAAAATATATTTTCACTTTTTAAAAATATTTTGAATGAATTAGCTAAAATGGTTTCTTGTAACTCATTTTTTAGCTAGTTTGAAAAGCAAAGCAATAATGAAATAAAAAGTAAATATAAGATAAATAAAAATTTAGAAAATTAAGTCCTAAGTCAAATATTTTATGTATAACATTAATATAACTTTCACAATTTATTTTAGAGTTATACAAAATTTTTAAAACATAAAAATGAATAAATACTTTTATAATTGTTATTTTATATACATTAATAATTAATATTTTTGATTAATAGTACTTTTGAGATAAAACGACGAAATAAAAAATATATTTATGTAATAAATCAATTGCATTGGGAAATGAAAGCATCTACTTTGCGCAGTTTTTGAACAAATTACTCAAATGCAATTAATACAATCCCAAATGATCCTTATATCTATATTATTTTAATATTAACCAACATACACATACTAAGAATATATTATTATTCTAACTCAAAAAATACGCACTAAAAGTTTAAAAACTATATGAAACACTTTATCTATATTTCATAATTATCAACAAAAGTATTATCCAATTATTCATGAAAGATAATTTATTTACACAGGGGGAAATGTTAGATTTTACTTGTTATAACAATCTACTTTGATATGTTATAATTTTCAGAACTATGTTTATATTTTTTAAGAGAAATTATATAGAATTTCAGTATTAAATTACTGCAGTATGTTGAAAATTTTGTATTGATCCTATACATAAGCACTTACCTCTCCTATAATCCAAATTAGGGCGCCTTGTAGTGGCGCTAGTTGTCTGTTGCGAAGTAGAACTGTTTCCAGAAATATATAATACAGGCCTTTGAGGTTGTAAAGATGTTGGGCGATTTAGATTATTTGTAATAACTTGCAGACTAGTTATTGCAGTCGATGCAGCTGTTGACCATTGTGGGATTGGGACAGAGATAGTAGTCGAGTCATTAGTTATGGAATTATTTCTCAATGCTGGTTTATTCGAGTCATTAAATATAGTAAAATTCGATCCACTTAGAGGGACTGTCTTGTTAGACACTGTACTCTGAGCTGTTTGAAGCACTACTGGGGGTCGAAAAACTTGAAGAGGACGATTGATTTGAAACGGATCTACAGGAAATGCGATTCCAATTGGCCAAGCACCCTGTGATGGCCCAAAGTTCAATCCGGGACGAAATGGGAAGGGAGACAAAATAATTGGACGTTGGGGAACCGGCTGGGGCCTTCTCGTAGGACCTACAGATGACCAAGTCACTAGTCCAGTTGACGAACTGACAGAAGTTGTCACGGTTGGCCTCCTCGTGGTAGTGGTCGTAGTGCTGCTTGTGGTAGTTGGTCTTGGGATGGCAGTTGAGCGTATGGTTGTGACAACAGGTCGAATTGGTGTTGTAGTTGTGGATTGTCGAGTGCTTGAATATATGATTTGGAGAGGTGTCGAGCGAGTAGGTGATCTTGTTGTTGTTCGTCTTGATGTGGTAGAGTAGACATTTCTATGATCATCATAGATAAAATTATTAGAATCATGAAACACTGGATATTGGTCTACGGCATCTTCAACAAGTAGGGGGTCATAGTCATATTGACAACAGGTTCCGAATATAAAACCGTCCATACAAGTACCCATAAGGGTGCCATTGTGATTAATACAATCCCATTTGAAGGTGCAAATTCCTTTCCGTCCATTAGGGTCGGAACAAGGTTTCTTTGATATTTTAAGAGCTTTTCCTGAAAACAAAATCGTCTATTAGATTACAATTTAATAAATTCATACAGTATTACTAAAGTATTCCAGTTTTCAAAGAAAAAGTTTTGGCTTTAGTGACCTTTTTCCTGTTTGAGATGTGTTCATCTTAACCTAATTTTATTCACATAAAAGATTGAAATAAAGATTTAAGCAAGGTCAGACAGGTGTATAAATACTAAAAAAATTATTTTAGAAAAGGAAAATTAACAAGATAAGTAAAGAATTGTTACAAAATATTAATTAAAAATTAATAGAAACATGAAAAGAAATTAAAATAAATGTTCAAGAGTCTAAAATAATTTACTGAGTAACTAAAATCGTTATTTAAAATCGAATTTTATCTCATGTTTAATAAATATATATTTAAAAATGCATTTTAATGAGTGTAATATGGAATATATTTTATTATGTTTTTTTATTATCTAGACTTTTAATTATAAACCATTATTATTACTGCGGAACTCTAAAATCTATCTTTCACTAATTATTTACTGTTATTCCATTAGAAGAGAATAAAATTTTATTAAATTAACCAATTAACTGATAATTAAATTCTTAAACTATTAAGTTAATGTATTTTCAAAGATAAGGTATAAATTTGAAATATATAACACGTCTGGAATTAAGTATAAACTTTTTTTACAAATGTTAAATAAATCAAGTTAAACACAACAGTAAAAAAAGGTGCGACATAATTTTAATGTTAAGTCTTTCCTGAACAGGTAAAATTATTTTGAACAATTTCATTATAAATTTGAAATACTAAAGCAAAAGTCAAAGAAAAAAAAATTTTAATGAATATTTTTGAAATCGAGTTCGTAGAATCTAGGAATATCTGAACCCACACTAATATTTCCAATAGAAGAATTAAAAAATAATTTACTCTGAGAATGGTAAACCATAGACCTTATTTATTTATTTCCTTATTACAAATCAAGGAAATATATAAGTCCATTTAAAAGAAATCGTATAGTGATAATTTGGCTGCATTTTTTAGTCACAAAAATTAAATTTTTAACGAAAAGAAAAATTTTAAATGATAACAATTGTTTACATACCTCTTCTGTCTGAGTATCTAACGGTGGAGTTCTTCCTCTCTGCTGATACTATGAGAAAAAGGACTAGGTACAAGCAGCTGTGCCATAGACCCATCGGATACTGAAACAGAAGGAATTTTTAATTTACATTCGGCGATTTACTTTTCCTTCATTCACAGAATGACACGCTTTTTTTCTTCCAAAAACTACGGAAAAAACGATTTCCAAAAGATTTACAGTCGCGTGTTCCAAGACCAATAATAAATTTCTAAAAACACACATCATTTTTTTTGAATGAAAGTAATGGTTTTTCATAGAATAAGGTTAAAATCATTCACACGCACGATAGAAAGCTAACAAAAACGAAGGAACCTTTTCCAAAAGCATAATTTTTTTTATTTTTATGAAACAATATTTTCTTTCCCTGTATGTAAAAAATTGAAAGAAATCGGAAATATATTCTCGATTTACTATTCAAAGATTTTTACTTATTATATTTCTATATAGAAATTAAATGTTTGAGAAAATTACGGAAAGTTTGTATTGAAAAATTCATTTTGTGTTTTTCAGCATGCATTGTGAATTTCAGATGTTTATATGAAAAATCTGTTGAAATAATCAAACATTTTATGATGATATTTCAGATGTTGTTACATCAGGTTGATATATAAAAAAGAAGCATTAAGATTCTTTTCTACACTTTTGTAAAAATGAAAATTATTAAACTTCTTAATCATTGCACTTTTTCTAACTAATAGCAAATTTTCCTAAGAATCATCGGTTTTCATCTATTTATAGTAGCAAAAAATTACTTAGAACCTGCATCATAGAATCCAAAACTCAATAATTCTCAGTAAATGATTAATTAGTTAATAAAATAAATCAGTTAATTGAATAAATAATATTTATTTAAGTTTGTAATATTAGCACATGTAACTCTGAATGTCACTTCCTATTGAAATTCTACATATCAGAAACAATAAAAGTTCCTAAAAACTGATATTCGTCAATCTTTAATGTTGCTTTATTCCTAATAATTTACCTTGAAAATGTTAGTCCTTTATTTCTTTAATGTGCGTATCGACTTGATTGATACAATTTTTATGAGGGGTTGAAAAAATTGAATAAACAATGCATATGTTCTGGTGGGTTTTTTTTCTTCTGATTAGTAAAGATTTGCATAGCCAAACTGAGAACATTTTATAAAAAATTCGGTTTTTCTAATTTTGTTTTTAAATTATGTTTATATTTTAAGGGAAAACTTTCCGATCATTACACGCAGCAAATCTTCTTGGGGAAATTATTCCCTAAGACATAGAAGCGTTATTAAAAAAACAAATTTTCTATTTAATTTTTCTTCTAAATTTCGCGGTAGTGAACTTCATTTTTTATTCGAATTTCGAACTGCACAATTATTAAATAGGAACATTTTCCCTTAGGTTTTAACAACGTAAAGAATTCGTGCATTCAATTATTTGATGAAATAAGGAAAATAGTTTCGATTTCAGGACAATAAAATGTTCAGATCATTATACACAACAAATCTTTGCACAAACTTAAGACTCGTCAACAAACATGATAAAAGACAGATAATTTATTAGATTTTTTTAATTCAAACTCCTAGGCAAAAAATTAAAAAATAATCTATTATCTAAAATCCATTAATACATCCATTATTATCCACTTACATATACACATTTCGATATCGATATTTTTCTGCTCTAGTTTGTTAAAATCATATATGTAAATATAAAAAATGTATACAAATAATGGAAACATATAATAATTGTTATTATTATTTGTTGTAAGCAGAAGTGAAGTCGTGGCCGAAATCAGGCAGAAGACAGGTTGAATTTTTCAGTTCGTTTTATTCTATCACGGTAAGCAGGCATTATGTACAAGTGCACGGGCAAGGTGCGTCCGTTCTCAGCGGGGTGTGAAAGCAGAAGTGTAAAGAAGGGCGGTAAATCATTATCCGTGATCTTAAATACCAAAATTTTGATAGGGAAAATATTTTTTCACAGTACTTATACAATGAAGTTTCGTTGGGGATTTCTACAAAACTTTCCTAACAATCAAGGAAAACTCAGGGATATTTTTAAAGGAATGTGCTTGGCTGGACTATTTTCATCTCTCACACTGATCATGAGAATCGGTTGTTTTTTGGCCGATTCAGCAATTTTATCCAGATTCTGTTGAATTAATTAACTAGAACAAGTGGAAGGGATCATGAAATAAGAGAATAAACATAAAATTTTGATTTCCCCTCCCCCCCCATTCAGCAGTGAGCATATTTAAAAATGTGATAGTCTTTTTCCTTTATTTTTAACAAGGACGTCACTGTGCAAGGACGTATTTATGCTAAACGAAATTCCAAAACTATCAACACTCTTCGTCACATTGATATTTAAATTGGTTTTAAGAAAAATGATATCTTTGAGACGAATATCTCTCATAAATATGTCGAATCAAATATTTAATTTTTAAAATATCTAAAGGAAGTCAAGTATTCATTATCCAAACTGAAAACAGTCTAAGATTATTATTTTGAAAGAACCACTATTGTCTGAAGGTCACTGACAGCAAGTTTCCGGTGTCATAATTTTCGGGATACAAAATGGGAAATAAAAATCAAATGCATTCAGTTTTATTTTCGCTTTATTTTACGACGATTCAAGACAAATCAAAGCAAAGGAGCTTTCGTGTGTGACGAACCGCGCTGCTTTTCTTTTGTCATTCATGTGAAAAATATTTAAATCGCGAGTTTGAAAATATAATGAATTTTCATTCCAGTGCAGATTTTATAACAATAATAAAATGTTATGAAAATTAGATAATAACTAAGTAAATAGTTTCAAAAAACATAGGATATTATTTTTTAAAAAAACCAAAATCTGAGCAAAAGGAAATGGTTTAAGCTTGCCAAATATTTTTTTTAATTTCGTTTTTAAAATGTTAATTAATTTATGTATTGAAATATAACATTAACTGTTGTAAATTTATTTCAATATTGTAGTGAAATCTCGTGTTAAGATATAAAAAGAAAGCTAATTGAATTAAAGGGAAAAATATTTTAAAAAATTAAAGGAAGTAAAACTATTAAATTTAAGGAAAGTAATGCTGGTAAAATTTAAGTCTTTTGTAAATTAAAGGTTTCTTTTTTAAATTATATTTTTCTTTAAAATGGTGTTTTTTTAAACGAAGCCCCCTTTCTAATAATAATAATAATGAATGAATGTATGTGTCTGTAATGGTGCTCGGCAGGTCAGACCATTTGATAGATAGCTGCTTGCATCTCAGTGAAATTTCATTTTATAATTTTAATAAAATAATGTGCAGGAATTATTGAGGATTTCCACGAAGTTTTCTACAAATAATATTACATGGAAATGATTTATTCACTAATTAAAATTTTAATAAAATGCCTTCTAACGGCCTCTATAATAATTATCTATATTATAGATATTTTTCCGGAAAAAAATCAATAATTTACTTTGCTGTTCTGAAATTTAAACTATTTTCCTTGTTTCATCAAATATTTCAAAGCATAACGTATTTCCATTGTTAAAATCTAAGGAAAAAAATTCCTGTTTAACATCCGTGCAGTTAACAATTCGAATAAAAAATGAAGTTCATTACTGCGAAATTGGAAGCACACACTCACACACACACACACACACACACACACACATACACTTAATGTAGTGACATAGTTTCTTCAAATGTAAATTAAAAATTTCTCTAAGCAAGAACTTTAGATTTTCTTTTTAATGCATGTATTTAAAAACCAGTTCAAAAAGAAAAACACTATAAATAAATATTCATTGCAAGTTTTGAGTACAAATATCTGAAATTATTTCGCCATAATTGTGATTATTATTATAATATTATTTATAATTATAAATAGGTTTTTTTCAAAGAATCAGGCATAAAACATTATTACATAATGTATTTGTTATTAATATTTTAGGTGCAAAAAGCTTCTTACATTTATTCCTTACACATGAGAAGATGTAGAATTTCAAACAATTTTTTTAATTTGCAAAGTATTGATAGCTATTCCAACTGATCACTGTTTTACAAAGGGCAAAGTCATGCATTTTTCGATTATTATGTATTGAAAAATCGAAAAATTCAAGTAAAATTTTTAAAAAAATTAGTTTTAGTACCTATCGAAATATATATAAGAAAATAATTTATACAAAATTAATTTAAAATTTCATATAAAATTATTTTTTACTTTAATAATAGTTTTAAAAATCCAATACTTTCAAAAAGACGAGATTATAAGGGACTTTTTTTATAAAGTATTTACAGACATTTTTTTTATTTGGTTCAATTATATGATGAATCACTCTCATTTTGTTCTATTAAAACACATTTTCATACATCCTTTTATTCTTTTGAAAAGGGTTTTATAATGCAACGAAATTAAGATTCTTGATTAATAAGTTAAGTAATAGGCTTAGTTTTCTTTTGAAAAACGCAATATTTTGATTCCAAAAAATTCATGGGACAATATTTTAGCGCTTCTCAAGGTTATACAAATGAAACGTTACAATAAATGCTGAAGTGAAAAGAAAATTAATGTTTGTTTAACAGGAAAATAACATTAACCTATGAAACTATTCTTAACTATTCTTATTATATGGAGAGTGTATAATTTTGGCATTCAAATTATCTAAATCAGAAGTATGTGCAAATCTTTTTTTAAAGATTTAACGAGAAGTTTTCAATGAGTTTGTTGAATGAGACATGTCCTATCAATATTGATAAAGTTTAGAATCTTTGGTATCGAATATTTTATAGAAAATTTAGGAAAATGTTTTATGTCCCTCAATTGCAAGTAAGCACTTTTATGCAAAATAAATCAATCTACAGATTCATAAACACTGTCCTTTCCCATTGTAACTTACTCATCAGTATTTTGTTGATTTAATTTTAGAATGAGAAAAAAATTTATATTTATACAAACTTATCTAGATAAATGCTAAAAACTTACTTTGGATACTTCGCGTTCTATCCATATGTACTCAGATCACCCATTTATCATCCATTAAATGCAAAAACTGTACAAATCGATAATAGGGAATCCAAACAGTTAAAAATCTTCAGATATTCCTCCAAAATTCGAAGATTACATCAAAAGCCATCAAACCAGAATTTTGTTCAGTACATTCAAGATACTCCCACAAGTGCCAGCTGCTTGTGGAGTATAAACACTTAAAGGGGAATTTTCATGTGTAATATTGCAATTTGACCCATGTAACCCGCGGTGTGGAACATCTCCGCTGTGACGTCACCCTTTCTAAGTGATGGTCAAGGGTGTGGTCGCGGATATGGAAGGACCTCCGGACAAAAGATTGAGAATGTTGTTTCGTGACATCGTTTACCTTTTCCCTTTGTGGTTCCGCTGAGAGATCCGTCTTGCGTGGTAGCCACAGGAGTCACACTATAGGCAAGGAACAATGTTGGCTACAAGTCTGTCCCTTCATTTGGTGACTTTTAGTTTCCGGTTGCTCAAAAGGTTTTCAATAGTTGAATGTATAGAAGATTTCGAATGTGTCGCCTATCACATCCAAGCTACCAAATTGATAATATATGAAATTGTTTGATGTCTAAAGAATCTCTCTCAAGTTTCCTCGGTGATCATTGCTCGCTCTGGAGCATGATGCTAGCAGGATTTCATTTAAAAAAAGTCAAGAATTTTTGATAAGGATTATCAAACCCTAAGAATTATTTGGAATAAAGTAGTCTTCACACTTCAAAAAATTTTATTATTCTTGGTCAATGAACTAGATGCAAAAAAAATCCCGCAAACCCTTTGGAATATATTAAATTCTATTTTGGTATAAATTTACAAAATAGATTTTTTATTTAAATTTGCCTTTAACATATCGTCACACAATATTTTTTTCTGATCTATAAAGCCTCATTTTCTGATAAATATCGTAAATGGAATTTTATTTAAAAAATTCCATTTATTCCATTTCCATTTTATTAAAAAAAATCATTGCTCATATAGGTTATTGATCCTATCATGGAGCAAATAAAATTTTATTTACTTTGTAAAATTAAGAGCTGAGTGAATAACGAGTTTCAGCTCAGAAGCATAAATTTAAATAGTGTGTTTTATTTATAATTGACTCTCAATTCTCATTAAGTCAGGAGTATAAGCCTGATTAATGATATTCCATTTATGATGATGTAATATCCAATTGGAATCTAATTACGAATTTCCTGAATTTCAATAGATTATGGATTCAGGGTCGCATATACTTTCATTGATCCAATAGTAGTTTCGCATTAATGAATGACAACAAGCTTTGGTGTTCTATCTTTTTTAATTCAAGGATTGTAATACTGAAAAAAGCACTGAGATTTCCTGAATTGAAAAATCTAATTCTTTACATGAATCCCTTAAAATTAACCTTTGTAATTATTTTCTAATTATATGTCAGGATTAATTTTCTCAATTAATATCCTCCCATCTTCGAGGCATTGCTTGAAATAGGAAATTTTATTCGTTTGTCTCGCATAATGTATTGGGATAATATTTAGCTAGACTTTTGTAATAAACAACATCTGCCTGTAATGTTTAAAAAAACTAGAAACAGTGAGAAATTGTCTTTTTAATAAAATAAAATCGGTTTCGATTCTACAGATGCAGTTTTTATAAAATTCTATTTTTCAACAATTTGTCAGCCTGACATCGGTTTTTATCTATTCTTGATTATTTTTCTCTCATTTTATTATTAGAAAATTTTAAATTTCTAAATGTCTCTCTAAATAAAATCTGAATTTAAACGAAATTCCCTTAAAAAGAAAGTAGCAGATTGTATATAATATATTACATTATAAATTATTCTAAAAAAATTTTCATTTATTCTATTCATTTTATTCTAAAGAAATTTTTAACGTTTTTCTTTATAAATGGATAAAAGTATGTTTTGAGTATGTTTATAAAAATGAAAAAAAAAGTTAGTAATTTTCAATGTTATATGTTTAATCTTCTTTTTTTTTTTTTTTGTAGAAAATTTTCAAATGTAAACTACATACAGAATATAGATTTTTTTTATTCCTTCAACATTTTAATGCAAAAAACTAATTATTTTAAAATTAATTAGTTTTTATATAATTGGAAAGGGGGGATTCACACAAAAAAGGCCAACAATTTTGGTTTTTCTTATTAAAAAATAGCATTTATGTCTTAAATAGATCCTCGATGAGAGAAAAATTTCCATTACTCTGTTCATAATTAGTTTTTATACAAAAATCCAATAAGATAAGGAATAAGTACTTGTCAGTTTGAGGTTCTAAATGACCCAGTGCGTATACTGATAATTAAAAAATGCGTGTGTGTGCTGGAGAGTTAAATTGATTCGTTTCTAGTTTGGAAAAATGGAATTTTATTGGAATTTTTAACTAATTTCCTGATATCAGAGATTTGTAATTATGCAAATTATCAATTTCAATATTTTTTTACATTCTTCATTATATTATTTTAATAGATGTTAAACTAATCATCAAATAATCATTATTTAGATTGAATTTAGAGTATCCACCTTATGGAGAATTTCAGAAAGTATAACATAAATTTTTCTGCCAAAATTTATGAAATTACATATAACATATTTAAATTTTTCTTGATTTTTAATTCCGAGTTCCGAACTATGTTATATTGTTACTCGTTTAAAAACTGAAACATCTAGGCTCCATTAGAGGTAAAATATCAATAAAAATTTTTCTATCTACTTCCTATTTCCTTTTAACTATCACTGAATTGGCATATTTTTTTTGTACTTTATGACATTTCAAATAAGAAAACTTTTTTAATTTGGAAGAAAACCAATAATTAAATTTTATTAGTAAAAATACTTTAAAAAATAGTTTTTTTTAAATGCAGAAAAACTATAAATGTAAAAACTAATGCAATAAGCAAGTTTCTTTGTCAAAATATATAAAAATAAATATCTTTTTGACTATTAAAAATATATAATTTTAGAGAAATTTTACAAACAAAATATTAATTAAAATGTTATTATATCATTGCATTTTCAATCTTTAAATTAATATTTGAAGATCAAATATTAAATGCAAATATAAGCCAGTATATGTATTTGCTTTTAAAATATCTACACATTTTCTCTAATATTTTTAAGCAATTGATTGAAGAAAGCAAACAGAAAGTGTTTGTCCTTTAAAATGCAAAATTGCGAGAAAAATGTAAAAAAAAGATGAATAAAACATTAAATATTCTTTTCTGTTGCACTTTTCTTCTTTCTTTCTTTATAATATGCACACCATCTTTTAGTCACAATGGGATTTTGGGTGAAATCTATGAACCTAATCTAGCCAAATCTCGAATTCTGCGCTCTAATAAGCTGACACCCATGTCTACAGAGATCCTCTTTAAAAAGAAATCGTTTAGAGATACGCTTGAAGAAGTATCTTTAGAAGTTATTAAAATATATGGAATTTTATTCTTGTTTGTGATGAGGTTCGTCCATAAAGAAGAAAGTAGGAAATGCTTTTTATTCAAAAGTAAAACAGGTCGTCATTTTTTTTTTCGATTCTCAACACCTTGTTTTTTCATCCATTTAAATTGGGCTTTTTTCTTATTTAAAATATCGCAAATATTTGTTTTGTAGAATATGAACATTTTGAGCCATTTTTTGAGTACTAAATATTTTATGAAGAAACCATTTTTCAATAAATGTTGAAGATGTTTTCCTTTTAATTAAAAGAAAAATACAGTTTTTTTGCTAATAATTAGCTCTGGAACAATTCAGATGGTATTTTTGAAATATTTAGACTTAAATATGGAATATTTATTGTCTTGAGATGATTTTCATCTATTCAAAAAACACTTTAGTTTCTTAATATTCATCTTTTTGTGCCAATCAAATACATCAAAGAATACATGCTAAAATATTTTAAATTAAATTTCAAAATTAGAGAAATCAACAAAAATGTATTGTTTAAATGTTTAATATAGATTATAACCTGAAATGTTGCTAATTTTTTTGAAAGGGGCCCTTTTCGATGGCCCTTATGTTGCATTACTCGATGCCATGAACGAATAAACCCCAGAACTTTCTCTCTCTCTCTCTCTCACACACACACACAATACACACACAGTTTATTGGTGACAAATCTTGTAGATACTGTGCGTTCATTGCGTTTTCGGCTGTATACAAGAAGAAATATTTATTGGTGATTTATAAAAGTGAGCAGTTTAGAAGGAAGAAGTACGAAATTATATTCAGCGATACAAGATTACAAACAACGCCACCTACTCCTACACATACATTGTATGTTTGGCAATATAATTCGTAACGATTGTATTTGGTCATTTATTAACGTTTTTTTTTCGAAATGCTACATTTCATATTGTTACTTTTTGGGGCTAAGCACTATTAAACTATAGGGATTTGTTGTGATAAAATAACAAAAAGTATTTTTTACGCTAATAATGCTGAGTAAATGTCTGTAAATATTCTACATTTACAAGCTATTTGACGCATATTTGTATTTCTTCTTCTCAACAAGAAAAAGAGAAACAAATATATATTTGACTTCTATTTTATGATTAGTTTTAAATCTGTCAAACTAAATAGCATTTCACTTTCATCAAAATATGTGGAAAACTAAAATATATGCTCAATTAAGACTTTTGGATCTCAAAGGATTTTAAGAATTCTTTAAAAATTCTAAAGACATCAAATCAAAAAATAAAGAAAAAAACAATTTTCGATCATATATCATTATTTTAAAAGCTCTAACGAATGCTCTTCAAATAGTTTAAAGGGAAAAAAATTCTGATTTCCATAAACTGCTGTCAGCTACTTAACTTGTTTTAATACGAGATTTAAATAATAATTAAAAGTTTAAAGCCGAAGTAAAAATAATTTCTAAGATATTATTTGTACAATTTATGCTACTAACCTATTTTTTCTATGTGTTACAATAATGTTAAGGCTTTGTACTATATTTCATTGTTTTAAATGACTCGTTAATACTGCGATATTTCTATTACTGCCTCTTGTAACATTAAAAGAAAATTCTCAGCCTTTTCTATTTTACTTAAAACTTTCGAGATTAAATATTTTTTATTAAATCTATATTTTTATATTCAAATCATTATTAATTATTCAAGCAAAGATATTAATAAATAATTATTCAATTAATTAATAACTTATTAAATTATTAATTACTTTTCAATTATAATTCGTCAAGTTTCTATTACAATTCTTCGAAAGTTTTCATTTCAAGATATTATATTCAAAGAATAATATGGATTTATTAAAAACGCTTAGTATTTTTAAGCTATAAATTTTCTAACATAAATACACAAGATGGCTATTTAAATAATTGGGCAACTGCTAAACTCTACACCGTTCGAGATACGCATTAATCTTCAGCAAGATAAATGTTGTAAATGGTGCAAATAATTAATTTTTGTTGTTTAAAGCAGTAAATACTTTCCTGAAAAACAATGTTGTATCGATATCTACACAGTTCTCTGGTTCTATTAGTAAAAATATTCTTCATATACTAGCATTTTAAGCTAAAAATAAAGCTCCGTACTTGAATGATAGAAGCTGATCTGGTCATGAAACTTAAAATTCCATTATTTTGTATCAATAAACGGCAATCCCGAAGTAGTAGTATTTGTAGTCCTTTGGATTTTTTTTATGGGAGGTCTTTGAAATGAACTTTAAGTATCTAAAAATAGTGATATTAAAGTCATCAATTTCAGTCACGAGGTGTATTGGTGTCGCATTACATGAGAATATTATGATTAACAGGACTGGGAAATTATATAAAAATGTGGACTTTCTTCATAATCTCATATTTCAACTCCAGCAACATTCAGTTTACTATTTTATGCCATTTAAAGCCTTTTTTTCACGGGAATTATATGCCTAACTTTAATGGTTTTGAAATAGCTACGGACACAGACCGACATTTCATGATTGAAGATGGATGTCAAATACAAAATTATTATCTTAAAGACTCAAAAATATATTCTGAAAGCGATTGGAAGATAATTAAAAAGCAGTAATCGGCAGGAAATAAGGCGTTTGGGATTAAACAGTACCATTATATGCCTTATAGCTTAATTTTAAACCTAAAATAAGAGCAGGTATTTTTAAATTTTAGTTAATTCATTTCTTAAGAAATAAGAGAAATTTTAATGCAAATCGTTGCTTAAATCATCCAACTGTTATCATTAATTTCCCACCAAACTTAAACATCTTTCTCTCTTTATGTGTAATTTTAAACGAATATACTAATATTATGTTACTGCTAAATGTTTTTTGAGTTTTATCAATAATATGCTGTTAAAAAAGTTTTATATATATTCAATTTGTTCCATGTAGATATCTAATTTTAATTAAAATTACAACGTTTACCAACAATAGGCTATGATGGTGAAATTTCATTTATTGTTCGATATAAAATATAGCTCATTGTTCTACTGTTTGTTCTGATGACTTGAAATTACTTTATATTTGTTTCTGTTTTATACCTCGGTGATTATGAAATCTTGATCTACCAGACTTTGCAGTACATAATTTGATGGCGAGAAGTGCATTTCCGTATGAATTTGCTTATATTTTATTTATATAAAATTTTGTTTTGAAATATGAATTTAAAAATAATTTCTTTTGTAATCGAAGAAATTATTGTATATTGGTCTTTTGACACGTGGATTTTACTTTAGATTTTATATTGAATTAAAAATTTTATTTTTCTAAAAGTGAAAGTCAGTATGGTGATTTTATAGTATTTTGATCGATTTTGCTTATTACTTGGATTCAGTTTTGAAACCCCTGCTGTAAAAAGTCATAGTTTATTGTTAAATATTTTACAAACATTGAAGTCTTCAAATGATAGAACTCAGTTAAGTCTCTAATTGTACATTATAGGAGAGCAAAACTAACTTTCGGATCAATTTTGGTGCTTTTATTCAGGTTAAATATATTTAAATAATGAGAGGAACATTGCTCTTACTACTCTTTTTAGGTCTTTAAAGTGGTATTAAATGTGTATATCGTTGTCTACTGAGTATTTCTGTTATTTATAATGTGCTCAGCTCTTACAGCTTTTCTAGAGTTATATTTAACAGTTTTCAGTAAGTTTTCATCCGTGCACAATTTTTGGTAATTATGTTTCCTATTTATTAAATAATTAATTGAATTTACGACTGTTAATTTTTTTTTACGTTTCAAGATTATTTCATTAGTTTTATTCCTTAAAATCGTTACATAGTTGTTCTGATACTGAATAAATAAATTATTCTTTATCCCTTTGCACTCCGATGGTGCCTCTGACTCGCCTTTCAAGATTGGGCATCATTTTGACGTTTTATTTATTTATTTTTCACATTTAATTGTTAAAAACGCCTACATAATGGTTAAGATAAGTAGATTAATTTTTCATAGCAATAAACAAATCTTTGTATTAGGTGAATAATTTTGCATCTAATTATTTTTCGGAGTGCAAAGGGTTAAGAATTCTTTGTTGTCTGTACATCTCCTTTATGTGTCTAATTACTTCAAATTTCTTAGCAAAATGTGTTGTATCATTAAAAAATCATCTTTTGTATGTTTCTTTCCTTCTTTTAACAGCTGATCAACAAACGATCGAGTATTTAACTGACTGAGGTGTTCTAACGAGCATGATACTCTACAAAGTAATTTTTTTTTCATATCTAATGTTTAACATTTAGAGAAATGCAATTAATAAATTAGACACCAAAGAAAAAGTGTACCATAAATAAAATGATAATTTCTTTTAAAATCATTTATTATCAAAAGTAATGAGAACGATAGAAAACACAGTAAACTTTGCTTCAAGCTTACTATATTTCAAATATGCATTTCTGCAATCAATGTTCATAAATAAGATGCTCAAATGACTGTCACGAGTATAATAAATATTTAAACAATAAGATGTCCTGCATCTTGTATTTGTTCGTCTTGGCTTCTAACTCGCAAAATCCATCAAATATAAATATAATTTAAGACACTAAAAGTTTGATTCTTTCGTAAATGCTATCATTTTATCCAGTTGAGTCACAGAATTTCAGTCTCTGTAAGTTCGAAATGAGGCGGACACATGTCAATAAATACACGATATGTTCTTGATGATTGTCATGAAAGATATGTTCTAAGAAGCGAGTAAACACCTAAAAAATGATGATTTGATTGATCCATTCAGAAAATTTGGTTATCCTTGTGTAAACGCCGGGTTGGTTGGGCATGGCACAACCAATGCCCCAAGATATCACGCCAGCCAATACCCAACGTCCGTCACTTTCTTGCAATACCATCGGTCCTCCAGAATCTCCCTAAAGTAAAAATATTAGGAATATTAATGATCATTTTTAGAAAATTAACTTACATAAATGATTAATTTAAATGCCGGCGTTCTGGCACAGACGTACTGTGCCAGGACGCCGGATTTCAGATCACGTCTCCCTCATGATCTAGAAGTCCCAGTTAGAGCGTGGTTGTCCTCAAACTTCTGTATCCCTCTTCGAATTGTAAAGCGGACATGTCATCAACATCATGGCCATTTAAAATGCACAATCCTGGTATTTATATATTCAGCAGAAAAACTTATAAAATATTTAAGAGGGAAAAAATTACTTTATTACAAACTGAAATCAATATATTTTTACTTGTATTATAAGCCCAATTTAAATTTATAAAACCTGTTAATATGACGTTTCCATTGGGACATAGCTTTGTAAATAGTCAAGGCATTGATTTTTTCAAATGCGACTATTATTAAATTGTATATTATGTTAAATATAATATAAATTAACCATTAATATGACAAAATTATTAATATCTTTATCATATTTCCTTTTTAGATCATTACTTACGTCATGCAAAATTTTCTTTTCAAAAAGATTAAAATATACCCCGGAAGCTTTTTTTTCTATTTAAATAGTAACTCTTCTGTACTTGTTGAAAAATAAACTGTTGATTATTTATTACCCTAATATTAATCAAAAAAGTAACTTTGTAAGGACATAGGGCATTTATATAAATATACTGGTCCTAGAAATCTCCATAAATAAATAACCAAAATTCTAACACATTGATTTCACTTAAACAAGAATTATAGCTAGGGAAGCGAAAAAACATACAAGCGGAGCACTATTTTACCCATTAAACTACTGTACATGATTCCTTTCCTCATGCAATTAAACTTGCATGAGGAAATTATAAAAAAAACATCCATTTTTCTTCAAATATTATTTTTAATAAATACAGTTATTTAAGGAATTTTGTGGCATGTTGTATAAATCAGAAACTACAATAACCTTTTTATTATATAATTAGGAAAAATTTCAACGTAATTGTAAATGTAGATATTCTCATAAGTACTGAAATGTATGCCAATGTTTTTAAGAAATTTTATTTGAATCCCATTAGAATATCATTAATATGGTCTATATCTGCTTAATATATCGCGAAAATTTGTTAGTAAAATTGGAAAATGTAATTTTTTTTTTCAAATGAAAAAATTCCCTCGAAAAGTGTCCCCGTTTTGATATAATTCCAAAATGCAACTGAAGGAAAATAAACCGTGATTCACTTGAAAGTGTTTTAGTCCCTTTAAAGGAGTATCAGTTTAAAAACATATTATTCATGAATACATGTAAAATATATAAGTATCTTCGGGAGAAAATTAATATCAATTTTTAAGTACAATTATGTTATAATCACAGACTTCTAACCATAAAATAACTTGTACGGAGAGAGATTTCGGTCAAAACTAAAAAATATAAATTACATTACATAATGAAAGAATAGCTAGAATAGTTTCAGATTAAATTATAGTAATTTAATAAAGTGATGCTAATAAATTAATGATTTTATATTAAATAAATACTTTAATTGGTATAAAATACTACTTAAAAGTGCTATTTAATATGCATATTTGGGATATTGAGATAATTAGAAAAACTGCATTCAATCATGTTATTGAAGATTAGTTAATATAACTATTTAAATAGTCGGACAACAATTCCACCAGTTATGTTTTACTAGAAAAGATAAAATTAAAAGCAGAATGAAGTTGTAGGAGGAAAATTAAGTATCCCACTCCTTCAAAAGCAACTAAAGTTCATATTTGTAATTAGTTTTTTTAAATCATATTTTGTTCTCTACTTTTGTGCGGCATTTCTATAGAATTTGATGGAAATACGGTATTTTAAATTATTTAAACACTAAAAATATTTAAAGAAATATTTTTCAGTGATAGACACCTTTCAATAAGAAATTTTAAAAACAAATTATTTACAAGTGAAAGATATCTGATAAAAAAACACGTTATTAATAGTGAACTTAAAAGTAATTTAATTAAAAAAACTGTGAAATATAAAAAAAGACTAACATTAAATCAATATCATATGACATAAATACCTAAATATTCTTTTTTAAAAGAACATTTTATAAATATCGTTAAAATTACTCAATATAAAAGGAAATTTTTATTCTACGTGCCTTTACACTTTTATAATTTAAAAAAATGTTCTGCATTTTAGTTTATTACTTTAAAATGTTTTAATTTCGAATAAAAGTTAAGGCTCTTACCTCGCAGGAATCCTTTCCACCATTCACGTATCCCGCGCAAATGAATATGTCCGGTATGTCCTCCACGAATCCTGCTTGTTTGTACATGCTCTCGCACTGCTTGTTGGTGATGATGGGAAGAGACACTTCCTGAATCACGTCAGGAAGAGGACCATCTGGAAAGATAATCACAAATTGCATTAGAAATCGAAAAAGGTTAGTTTTCTTCTGAATTCTTCTTAAAATTATCAATTATCTTCCTTTTATGCAATCTGGTGTACTGAATGACACTAGTGACAGAGCTTGTGTCATGTCACCTAATGGTAGCACGAGGAATTCTTATTTCTATATAAGGTACATGTTGCCGGACCGAAATGCAAGTAAAAACATTATTTTTAGGCAAGACGATTTTAAGATATTTTTATGCAAAAATGTATGGTCGGAATTGTCAAGTTTTAATACAATATCATCAGAAAAAAATGTTTCTTTGCAGCATGGTTTACAAAAAATGCTAAAAATTGCACCTATTAACAGTAATACAAATTCAGTAGCATTGAAAAATTTAAAAGATTTCGGTTGATTTATAATTGTTGCACACGTGTTTGAAATTCCAGCCAATCACTCCTTCGATGTTTTCAAGCATGCATTATTATGGGTGGCAGCAGTTGCGAACATTTATTGCAAACATTGCCAAAAACAAAAGCACTTTGCAATTATGTATATAAATAACGTCTTCTATTCATGTCAATTTTTGTACTTCAATGAGTAGCCTCCAACCGTATATTTTTTTAAGTGTTTTAGTAAACTGCACAGTTCTTGAAAATTTGCCTCATGGTACTAAAGTCACCTTTTGTATTCTGAAGTAAAAATCCTATTATTTATATAACTAATTATCGCCCAAATATTCGTGGTTAATTCCAATACCGATCTATAATTTGTATGTAGTATTACTGGGAACGTTATGGTACTGGTAAAAATTAAAATGTTTGTTTAAATTTACATTTTAGCATTGCGTTTATGATGCCAAAATAATCGATTTTTTTTCTTACGTTCTTGTCACCTCATATCCTGTCTGGAGGAAAATATTTTCATAAAAGTGAATATTGTAAATCTATATTAAGATGGATTAATTTATTTTATTTAATTTTGTAATCGGATGCATATGAAATAATTTAAATCAAACTTTGAAAAATTCCTCATCAACAATACGGGTCCAGTTTATAGGTCATCTATAATTCATCATGACAATGCTTAATTGATAAAAACAATCAAAGATTAGTTATTAACATCATTTCTATACAAAATTACAATTTAAGTATCCATATTGAGACTTTTAAATAGCCATTTCTGAATGTTTCAGTTGAAACTAGGTTTATGCGAAGTGCGGACCATGTTGAAAAGAGAATTGCGAGAAATAATAATTTAAAATTTTTCGACTAGATGGGCATTTTCGGGAAACCCAAGAGCGCTTTTAGCGCAAAACTTTTATTTCTCGATTACTGCAGATTTTCCCATTTGGTGTAGAATAATAGGATAGGTAAAGTGCTGAAGTTATGGGTATTGAATGTAACAATTAACTCCTCATTGAAGAATGGGGTAGTAGAATATTCGCTCACAGATAACGAGTAAACAATTACTTCCCATTTTGCCTAGTGACAAGTATTATAAAAACACAATATATTTTATTAAAAATCAATTCCTACTTTGGATATCAGGAAAAATTTAGGAAGTTAGGAAACATTTTATTTTATTTACTTTTTATAAATAAAATAATTTATAATTTTCGTGTTCCGCTTTCCAATGAAAGGAATGATGTAATAGCTTCAGATGGTATGGCCCCCTGTGCATCCGAATAACGATCACCTTTGACTCAGTACCCCCAGTGGTATAACTCTCGACATGGAGAACGTTGTGACATATATATAGAGAGAGTGTCAGTTAATGGTAAAAAATAGAAAAAAGAATTAATTGGTAGAAAGTGCGACAAAAACATTACAATGGAGTCTTAGACACTATTATTGACCTCGGCCGAAATCTTAAGAGTGGTTATATATCTCTATACTGAAATGTCGGTAAGGTAACTCAACCAAACACGTTACTTTGTCCTCAGCTGAAATAATAATCGGTGTATATTTTGTTATACTTATTGTTTTTACATATTCTCAATTATTCCATAGGGATACTTACTAGTACTGAGAAAATATTCTATTGTAAGATGTATATACTATCAACTTACGGAACATATCATATGTTGTATAAAGTAATTACCTTCATACAATCTTCCCCATCCAGTTACAGTTGCGTATCTTCCAACATAGGTGTCGTTGCCTGCCGGAACACAAGCAGGAAGAATATTCCTTTGGAACACTACAGGCTCATAGAATCGTAATAGAGCCAAGTCGTACTCGAAGGTTCTGCGATCGAACTGGGGATGAGAGGCAATGATCTGGACTCTTCTCTCCACGAATGGCAGAGGCTCGTTTTCGTGAGTAATGTCATATTCGCCCATTCGAAGAAGAATGTCAGTCAGAGGAACGCTGAAACGAGAGAAGATGGTTCAAAATAAATATTATTATAATTATTAATAAATGCAAAATGAAATTTACTATCGCAAATTTCAAGTTATCAATTGAGAACATTATTTCTCTTCATTAATTTAAGTCATTAACAGGTTTGAAACAATCACGAAGTTTCCCTATCAGCCTATACCTCTATAATATTAGGATTTTTTTTAAACTTTCATTTTCAATTTTTCTAGCTGTCAAAATAAATTTTGGAACTCGACCAATGTTTGAAATAAAAGCAGCTATAATGTCATAGTTCTACGTCAACCCTTTAAAAACGCATATGTTGTGAAGAATCATACGTAATAATAAGTCAATACGGGGAAAAAGTAATTGAAAGAATTTTAGCCCGTAAATTTCGATGACATCAAAAGCTCCTAGTTAAAAGAACATCATTGTCTCACATGATAATAAAAAAATTTAAAAAATAACTGCTAACATTCAAATAATATTATGTATAACTGTTAGTAATACAAGTTTAAAATAAGTTCTTTCGCTATCTAAAACACATAAAATTTTATTTCATTAGGAATATCATAGTATTGTTAAATGAATGTAAAACCTCCAAAAAGGGAATTTGAAAAAAATATCCAGAAGTCCTTAATCCTTAATACAGGAGTCCTTAATCATTTCATTTTAAAAATGGATTAACTACTCAATGGTCATATTGCAGGTTTATGAATTCTACCGGTGAATATTTGTAAATTCTAGAACAAGCCGATTCCAAACAGAGAATGATAGAGCTCCTGCAAAAAACTGATTCGATAGGAAAACGATAAAGAAATGCACAGGTCATCAAATGTCAAATTTGAGGTTCTGAATCCGGATCATTTGCACTTAAATCTTTAGAAATGCCAAACTACAGAATTTAATAGGAAATATTTAAAAAAGGCAAAGAAATATAGCAAAAAAAGTAATGATAGAAAATATAACGAAAGTTAAACGTTGCCCATATTTGTCAAAACTTTTGTAATGAACCCTGTTGGCTTGGTTCTGCAATAACTGGAAGACTATCTTTAATTTATAAAAAATTGTCAAAACTTAGCTATCGTCTAATTTTTAAATTAATAGTTTCTTAACAATTAAGATGGTAGCGTTTCTGACAATTTAGAATTTCAATTTCATTATTTACTAGTCAGTCATAAGATCCCGTTTACGCTTATTATGCATAATCTCTCTCTTTCATAATGTGTGGAAAAGGGCACTCAATATATCACTTCTTCACTGTAAATTTAAAATAGTATTTTTTAAATGAAAAGCCTTTCTTCCATGTAATTTTTGAAAGATAATAAGTTGTTTTTACAAGAGCCTAATTCTTCATCAAACTATAACCAGTTTGATTTTTCAAAAGCTCCAGTCGTACAAAAAATTGTATTTTAAATTCACAGCTGCAATATGTATTTTATTCATTACCCTAAATATGAATCATTAGACATTATAAAATTTCTTCTGAAACTCAATTTGAATAATTTTTGAAAAAAAAATAAATTTTTAAACCTTTGTAGGCCTAATCTGAATAAAATTGCTATTGCATTCGAAGTTTCCAGCTGAATAATTTCAAGTTCAGCGTCCACAATGCATTCTATTTAAATAGAATCCAAACAATTCTACCTATAATAATCATCACCTTGTCTACAAGATTTCAAAGGTTGATTTCCTTGATCGGAAACGTTGCGTGACTTGGTTACCAAAAATTCCCAGGACTGCTATTCCCTATATTTGATTAGGTGCGAAGTAGGTTAGTGTTTCAGAGTGCACAGTGGTCATGGATTGGTGAGTTGGAATACCATAGTTCGTTGATCAACAAAGTGATAATGACAGCAGTGATAATGATCTTGAATTTGAAAAGAATTCTTCATCACATGATGCGAAGAATTGTCTCGTTCCGCGTCCCAAGAGCTTAATTATTCAGAAAAACAATTTATCCCCAACGACTGAAATGCAAAGCAATTTAATCTTCTATTGATGAAAATATTTTTATTTGAATAGGGAAACAATACTTAAATAGGTAGTATTTTTGCATTTTTTTATTTCGATCAATTTGAAATACTTTATTTACATAATGAATACGAGAATAAAGATGGTTGCTTTTCTATCTTTGTGGGCTATAGATGAAAGACGAAGTGGTGTGCTTAAAATAAATAAATGTGAAGTTTTAAACTTATTATTTATAAAATGTTATGCGAGCGTAATACATACTGACTGATTTAAATTTTAGGCAACATGTTGCTAATTTTGAGTATAGGTTGCAGAAGCGATAAAAACAAGTAAAAAATACTAAGAAGTATATGCTGAGAAAGCACACGTTATAAGCTAGAATATAGGTGAAAATATAGAATATGATAATGGTAGGAGATTCTGCGCTCGTTGATGTCCAAATTTAGAACCTCCTTCCCATATTCATTTCATTCACAACTTGTCCCTTTAATAGCTATTATGCATACAATAGTAAACACTTTTTAAAATACTCTGCAAACTTTTGATTTTCTATGCCCCTATACCGTATGGATGGTTAAAAAAATCCTTAGTAACCCATCATCCAGAAAGAGTCATAAACTTGAATGAATTTGTAAGAGAATAATCAAAGTACTTTTCAAATATTCATAATTTCTTTTGTGCAATATTTCAATTCATCTGGCATTTTATACATTCATATTCCATTTTTAATTACTCATATATGTGTGCTTTCAATATGTAAAGCAATATTTCTGCATCTATACAGTTAATAAAGTTATTGTATTTTATTAAGTTTTTTTGTTCATGCTGTACATTTTTTTAAAATTTATATTATTGTTGTCAATTGTCCTATTTCAGTTTGTATATAGAGCAATTTTGTCTTTTCATATAGCTATTGAATGAAATCCTATCTGTACCAATCTGATAAGAGCCAAATAAGCTCCTAAGCCAGAAGTAGATCGAAATAAAGATGATCATTTCAATATTCGTCAATTCATTCAAAGGATTAATTAGTACTTAAATCAGATATAATACACTAGCGAATAGCACCTTTAATTCATCTAGTTAGTGTTTCCTATCAAGGTTTTACTGTCATGTAAAAGTTATTTTGGCTAGGTTACTTCCCGTTATAGTGGGTATTGAATAGCTCTGTTAATGTGTATTGTTATCACGTTAAACTCACGTGAACAATTTTAACGCCATTATTTCTTGATGGACAATTTCTGCAATCTTTATTTTTTGGAATCGGTACTACAATAAAAAGATTCGATAATATGCTTTTCTAGCTCTTTGTGATTGATTTAATAGGATAATTCAAAACTAACTAATAAGTAAATAACTAGCAATTGTTAATAATAAGCAAAGAAAAAAAGAATTCGATATATTTTTATATTATCGAAAATAATATATCATGAATATAAAGACTTTTAAACATATTTATACGCATTTTTATACTCTTAAATTTGAAACTTTTGTATAAAACTGTTTTATATGAATTTAGCTAGATTTATCATCCAACCTTTAAGTTAAAAAATAGCTTTTTGAGATGGATTAATAATTATAGATAATCAAACGACGGGAGCCTTGTATCAAACCTTCATTTTTTCTTAATAACGTTTGATTGTTACGACTAGAATACGGTAATACCTTTATCCTCATGGCTTTATTCTTTTGCTATATCATTCTACAATTAATAGGAATGGAAAAATTTTACACGTTTCTGGTCTGCATCGTAAAATTTATTTTCTCCAAGCCTTTTCGTGAAAAATAAAACTGAAAAAAGTTTCATATAAACATCTTACATATTTTTCTCACCTTGAAATATTATTTGAAATTTTTTTAATTTTAATCTGAAAACTCCCAGACAAAAGTTCTCCAATTTGCGAACATCGATCACACAAAAAAAACTATATAAATCCAAGCGAATGAACTTAAAATGCGTTTATCCTAATCAACCACAATCACAGAAGGATTTCCCCATAATTGGTCAAATAAAGTAGATAGTTGTTAACTGACTGCAGCTTTTATAGAATAACAATACTAATAATATCTGAAGCTAAAACATAACAGTTCCGTGTCAGCCGGGGAAAAAAAAGTCTCAAAGTTGCACGTGCATTCGTCGGTTGGCAATAATTTCAAGGTCAAATAAACGGAAAAAAGTTCGGAATGTATATGCATAATGGATCCGGGAAGAAAAATACTGGGAAACGCATTTTGCATGCAAAAGAAAGATATAATTTCTTATACGTGCACGAAATTCAAAAATTAATAGATAAGAAAAATATGAAAGTTCATTTTAAAGAACTTTGGCAGCACGAAATAAGTCTGCCTTTTTATCTTTCAGGAAACGATTCTATTGATAAAAATTTATTGCCCTTCTTTAGGTATTCTAAATCTAAAATAAAATTATTGAATATCCTAACAGAAAAGGCGACATGAAATAATTTCTAAAGCTCGCTTGTGTGTGCGTGCGTCGTCAAAATCGAGTACATATCATCTAAAATGACAAAGAATTAGATTAAATTTTGACATTTTTATCTAAACATATATCAAACATATAACTTACTTCTCAACGCAATGTGCGGCAGTTATCGCCCAAAATTCATTCAGAAGTGTAGCTCCACATTTATGTTTGAAAGAGTTTGCTTTCCATTGTCTTAAGGAAACCTGTAAAGCAAGAATTCTTTTATGAAAATAAGATTATAATATTTTTATATAAAAATTTATTGTAAAAGTACGAAAACATAAAATGAGAACTACGAAAGATAAAATAGTAGTCTTTAATTTGTTTTTTTTTAAAAATAAGCGGGTTCTTTTTATTTAAAACAAAAAGGCCTAAAGCATTATTGCAAGGTATAATTTCACATTGAAATAATTCAACCGAACTATAAGCCCAAACGGTGAGATTCACAATACAAATAAGGTTTTGGTAAATGTGAATCTGACTTGCTAAATCAAAAACATGTAATGTAATGTAACTTCAAACTACATATTTTTAAATCCTATTTATTGAGTTTATCATTGTCATCGACCATCGAGTTTATCATTATTAAGCACACGTATTTAGAATCTTGTCTGGTTGTAATTTTTTCACAATAATCGGAGGTGTCTTCTAAGAAATGATTATTTCCATCATGCGTAACAAAATTACTCAGAAGTAAGTATGCTACATTTGATGCCATAACGTTTATTGTTTACAATCCCCGCAATTATCTTAACGATTCGATTGAAAAATAATTTAAATTTCATCAGACAGTCATTAATATGAGTAGCATATAAAATCGCCCTGCTTAATAGTTATTAACCCTTATGGGCCCATGTCACTTTCAGGTCACATTTAATTTATCGACATTTTACGAAATAAACATAACCTTTTTCATGAGATGGCGCATAAATCTTAACTCTATGACACAGCTAATACTAGTATTCATGACATTTACTAGGCTCATCAACCCGAAATAGCGAAATAATTACTGGGCAAACTGTTGACAGTAAAACTACGCGAAACCATTTGATCCAATTACATTTATTTGTGTTTTAGTCAGGGATTACCAAACTATATTTATGGATGCATGTACATTTATGCCTTACGCCAAATACAAACTGTTTTATGGACTTTCACATATGAGCTATTATACACAGAAGTGCAAACTTTATAGGCTGGTGTAAATTGAAAGTCACATAATGATTATAATGCAATAATTTTTTAACACAAATTGTTTTTTCATTTGCATATATAGGTTTATAATTTCTGATTTTTCGTTCCCAGATTTGTTTTCTAGATTTAACTTCTATAGGCTGAAATTTTGCTTTAAGTAACTTACCACCCAAGGCCATTCTCCAAAATATGAGTTTCCTCCATCAACGATTCGACCCATTGGTCCTGGAATTGGTTTACCACACACTGAAATAGAAAAAGAGATTATGAAAGATGATAACACAACAAATTGATAAAGGTATATATTAAGATAAATGATTCTAATACACTTTGCCCTGATATCAAAGGTAAATTATAATAAAATGCATTTTATAACTCGAACGATAATAAAGTTTAAGATTGTTAACTTCCACTTTAGCACAGTACATAAATGTGGCAGTATTTGCATTGCTAATACATTCAATATGTGATCTTATAAAAATCTCCCACTGAATTAAATAAGGTTATGTCGTTATTTTCTTATTTTGTTAAAGATTTAAAACAAATTTTTTCACAAGCAAAAACAGAGATTTAATAAGATATTCAAAATATCAAGTATTTTTAGATCAAAAATCGAAATTGATAGAACTTTTTCAGTCCTCTAAAAAAACTATTTTTAAAATGAGAATCGAAGATGAATTTTATATTGATCTTAAAAAGTTTTCGTAAATAATCTTCTATATTCAAGTAATATTACTACCGTCTTATTTTGATAAAAGAATGTCTATGAATAAATTAAATTTTGAAATATACAAAGTAATTTTGAGAATCTAAAAGCTATAATAGCTGAATAAAGGCAATATTAACTACCTACAAAATCATAGTTGTTTATAGAAAAATAAAGAGATCAATAAATTAAATAAATAATTAAGTAAGTTAATTTATTTACCATATTTACACTTGAGATAATTATTAAAAAAACTATTTTTAAGTTTTATCTTTTACTCGCTTTTTACTTACTCTGTTCGTTTATCTGTTGAATGCAAAATTTACCATCGATTACTAACTGACTTCCCGACGAGCTAGAAATTTGAAATTTTTATCATACAGTTATGAACTGTATTTATACAATATTAACTCTCATTCTTGTCTATTTCTCTGTACGATTCAAACTTTATAAATTTTTACTACCAACGGATTTTTACTACTATGCTAAATCTTTAACTGATAGGAAAGTTAGTTTATAATCGATTGAAATTTTACATATACGAGACAAAAAAAACAAATTAATGACTTTAAAATTTAATATACAACGCTTTTAAAACGGTCTAAAAATTATAAATTAATTTATTTTAGCCCCATAAAAATTTAAGATTTTAAAATTTCACAATTGAAAATTTTCTGAAGTATAAAATTATATATTTGTATGAGGCTAGAATTTTTGTAAATACTTTTAGTCCGCTTTAAAAACTAGTTACAAATAAAAATCATGACATAGCTAGTAATGTTACCTAATCTAAATTTTCAAAACTCTGCTAAAAATTTCTTTTCCTTGCCTTTTCAAACTACAGAAAATGCTTTTTTTTACAAATCCAGTATAAATATTGAAGAGTATTTTCTTAACATTTCACATGTGAAATATTAAAAAAAATTCAGAAGTATTCACCAAAAAATATTGATTACGAAAAATTTGTTTTTCGGTCTTATTAGAAAATTGAGATAGTAGATAATGTTAATAGATAGATGAAGAAATATGCAATTTCACATACAAACACACAGATCAATAAACGTAAGATTTATATTAATATTTCTTCATACGTTGGTTTGATCTGATAAATACATTCAGGATACTGAATTTAGCAACTGAATCTTCTAGTTCATTTAATAATGTGATATATGAATATACAATTTAACTGACCATGTTTTAATAAAATACATCACCTAAATGCTATGAGCTCAGTTACCAAGAATCAGAAAAGTTTTATACCCATTTATCACTTAGGTGCATACTTACCCTCCTTATAATCAGCTGAAGCTAAATCTATATCGGTTGATGTATAGATAACATCAGTTGTTGTAATAGTTGTTGATGTTGTTGTAACATCAGGCATATTTGTTGTCGATGATATTGATTCTTGAAAAGTTGACGTTTCATCCCAATTAGATGCACTAGTTGATTCTGTTTGTTCAGAAATTTCCGTCCTTTTATCGGTTACTGATAGTGTAGGAGAAACCTCTTCAACCGGCTTCTTAACAGTGGTACTAAAAGTTACTTCATGCATTGAAGTAATATCTTCTGATGTATATTCGCTTATTTTCTCGGTAAATGACGTCTGTGGAATAACTGTTATTTCTGGGTTGGGATTTTTTGTGGGTTCTTTAAAAATAGAATTTGTTGTATCAGTATCGAATTGTGTTTGTAGTTTATTTGGTGAATCCGTAATTACTGGTCGTTTAGTTGTATGCTGCATAAGTATTGTTGGAAATGGATATCGAATTGTGGGAATGTTTGTGGAGGCTTCCCATACTGTTTCCTCGACATCTTTGATTAAATTGTCGATTGGATGTATGTCCGTAGTAACCGTTTCATTTTCTTTTAATTCTTCTGTGTTATTCCAGATGTCGGAAATCGAAACATTATCAGGATGCAAAGTAGATTCGGAAATTAAATTCTCCGTTTCTGTGTTATCCTCTGCATCTGTGACAGGTTTGTAAACTGGACTAGGAAATGAGGACTGACTGCTGATACTGCTGCTAGGTTCATGAACAGGAGGTCTATGATTGTCAATTGTAACTATTGTTGTTTTTATATCGTCTATAATACTCTCAGGAATGGTTTGAAAAGTTATTAGTTCAATACTTTCGGAAATAAAACTCGCAATAGTTGATTCATTGCTATGATCCGTACTTGAAAGTGTTACGGGGGTTTTAGAAGGCTTCTTAATAGACGGCCTTTCCTGTGGTATGCTGGGTAAAAAGGGCTTCTGTGGACGTTTGAGAGCGGAACCAGGAGTTACTTTCGAATGCGTTTTGATTTCATTTGGAATCGTTGGACGAGAAGTTTGGTTATCAATAGAGGCAATAGTAGTAGTCGATTTAAAGGATGGAGTGGTTTCATAAGAAGTTTTAGTATCTAAAGTCTCACTTGAAGAATGTGAATTTCCAGATAATTGATTCTTTTCCTGAGCCAAAGCGTCAAACGTGCCGAATGGTGCAAAAGTTATCTTGTGATTATTAATTGTCTCAAGTGGTACTTCTGTATTTTTATTTGGCTTGCTTTCGCTAATATGGGGATTGTGATCATAGAAAGGATCTAAATAGTAATCATAATAATCATATAAATCGTCCATCCAATGATCCCCGTGAATAGTAGATTCAGGGGTTTCAGCGTTATGAATTCCAGTAGTGGTAGATAATACAGGAACATGCATTTCATAAACTGAAGTAGATTGATCAAATTCTTTGGTATGAAATGTCGTAGAATTGGTTTCTAAGGTTTTGTTAGAAATTTCATCGAAGTCTGAAACTGATGAAATGATTGTGTTTTCAGTTGTTGACGATATCGAGGCTTCCGATGTGCTTAATGTTGTATCAATTGATGTCTTTTCTGTATCATCAGAGGCAAAAATATTTGCTGTAGATTCTCTGCTTTCCGTATTATTAGAATAAAAGGAATAGGAATGAGTGACAGTGGTCATATTTTCTTTTGTATTCAAAAACGTAGTTTTTTCGCCCCAGTCCCCTTCTAATGAAACTGTTGCCTCAGAGGGTGTGTTTGTTTCTTTCGATAGCTCTGCAGTTTGTGTTGAAATATCGATTTCCATTGTTGTTAAAATCGTATCTGTTTTGTTTGATACATCACTAGATTCAGATGGTGGCACAGTTGATGCTATATTAAATTGCGTTGATGTTTCATCTGTTGTTGATGAAACTTTCATACTTGTTGTTGTTGTTATTGTGGGTGGTTTTCTAGTCATAGCTGATGTTGGATTATTGGTGTGCTCTAGTTTAGAAGCAGACACTTCTTCAAAGTGTTCTTGGCTAACAATTTCATTCCCATGTTCATCATATAAGACATGAACAGGTCTATGCTGAACAATGGGATTTCTACCAAGATTTTCATATTTTGTGCCTGAAGTCGTAGTAAACCATTGTTCAGTCGTGTCTTCCCCCTGTTCAGTTGTTAGTTCTAAATCAGGATTAAGAGTTGATGAAGAAGCTAGTTCGTCATCTTGGTTGGTAGCCAATAAAATGACGTCAGAGGTTGAAGTTTGAGCAACAGTGTTGTCTGTTAAGGCAAGAACAAAAAAAATTATCAAATTACTATGTTTATTTCCTTAATAATTTGCCATTCGAGCCCTCATCAAGTAGAGTCAGAAGATTCCTTTCAAACCAGCTAAAATGCTAAAACCTAGTTGTATCCTGTTTCGAAACTAATTCAAGAAAAACTGCTTATTGATTTGAAATTATTTGACAAAAATTTATGGCTCATTGATTTAAATCTGTAACAAAATATACAGGAAGGCAGTTCAAAAACCTTGAAATGTATCACATTGCAGGTTTTTAATTATTTTTTTAGTAAAAGATATGTTTAATTTGCTTGTGGTCAGAAATAACTTTCAAAATTTTTACTTGAAATTCTACCAGCATTTAGTGACTCAAATAATTTCTTATTTTCTATTTTTTAAATTTTTTTTAACTTTTAGGCCAAAAACGATATTTTCAATCAAGTGTTAGATTAGAAATTAGTTAGAAAGCTGCAAAAGCGGGAAAGCATATAATAAAAACTATATCTACTTGAATGAAGGCTCGAATGCAAAGCATTATAGCAAGTTCTTAAAAATTAATAAGCATAAGCAAGCATATTAAAAGCAAAATAGCTACATGTTGTCTTTTTAAAACATAAAAGGGCAAAACAGAATGATAAATTATTTCTCAAAAAAAAAAACGATTTACAAAAGAGAGAAACATGACTGATTCAATTAGGTTTACTACAACTAAGGACATTTGATCATACATGGTTGTGTATGCAGATAAATGGAATATGTAAGAAATATATTCATAAATCATACACAGATAAAATAATTACAAATCTGTAAATAAGTCACAATAAGTAAATATAACTATAAAATTTAATTATATAGATAAACAATCAGTTTTCAATCATCTAATATTTACTTTAAACAACTTTAATCTTTAACCCATTTGCAACCAGGATTACACCTGATCATGTAGCAGCAAAATTGTGGCAATTCACTTTATCATATTAACTTAACATTTTAGTAAAGAAATTCAATAAGTTATAATAGAAATGTTTGAAACATTTCCAACGTTTAAATATCAGTTGTATGAAAAAAAATATTTTTTTAAAAATTAGAGAAATTTTTTTAATAGGAAAAGTTATAAAATAGAAGTCTGAAATTAAAAAAAGTGATAGTTGAAGTTTATCTTTAAAAAAATGACTAGAAAAATTTCATGAGGCAACTGTAAATAGTGATTTCTGTAAGGATATTAAGAAGTCCATTATTAAATATTTGAGAGGTAAGGATGAAGATGAAAATCAACATTTTATCAAGTTAGTAACTTTCAAAATTATTTTTTTCTCCGTGTGAAGATTATTTTTTTATTTACTATATGCTTTAAAACTACTTTTCTTCGGTTAGTACATATTTTGTTTTATTTTCATAAATCTCAAATGAAGTATTTTAGATTAAGTTTTCCTCGTATAATCATCATTGAAAAGTAATTTCAATTTTATCCAGAAATTCAGTAATTTTTTCAAAATCCCAAATAAGGTTAAGAGCATATAACCACTAAAGATAATAGCATTTAAAAATTGAAAGACATTCATTTCTTTTAATTTTTAGGCTGTTGACGATTTGATCTCCATAGATTTTGTACAACAAAAGGAAATAAGTTACACGAAGTCTTAGAAAAACTCTTATGTAAAACTTATATATAATTATTATTTACATTTAATATAAAGATTCACAAAGTATACGAATAATCATCATTCAATCGCTTTTTCAACACTGAATAAACTAATACTTACCTACAGTGAAGAGTTTAATAAAAAAAAGTACATAAATCTTTGAAGACATATTAATGACACTTTTAATTTAAAAAAAAATTCATCCATAAGTGAATGTTTAAATATATTTCTGCTTACCTTTCGAATAATCTTGACTGGGAATTATTTTCTGAGTGGTAGAAGGGAACTCAGTAGTAGTTGTTTTTGTTGTAGTAGTGGTTGGTCTCCGTGAGGTATAAGGTGCCTTTGTTGTTGTAGTTGTTTGCGTGGGTCTTAATGTAGTGGTTTTACGAGTTTCAGAGGCAGTATTTACGGAAGAAGATGGTCGTTCTGTTGGTTTACCAGTTGCTCCTGGAAAAGGTGGGAAAGTTATAATTTCAATGATTTCCACAGTACTCGGTCTCTGAGTAGTCCTCCTTGTAGTAGTTGTAGTAGTAGGTGTTGTCCTTCGAGTTGTGATTTGTGTTGTTTTTGGAGCAAGAGAAGGGTATGTTGTTGAGACAGTGTGAGGTCGAGTGGGCCTTCTTTTTTTAACTGTTGTTCTCACAGTCGGTCTTGATGTAGTCCTGGATGAAGTAATGGAGCTTGGAGTAGTCGATGGTCTTGTAACAATAATTGAAGTTGCTGCTTTTGTCGTTGAAGAAGGAATTCGTACTTTCATTGTTGAAGACGGATTAGTTATTTTCAACGTTGAAGGAGTAGTTATTTTCGTCGTTGAAGAAGGAGTCGTTGCTTTCGTCGTTGAAGAAGGGGTCGTTGCTTTCGTTGATGGAGAAGTAGTAGTTTTTCTGGTTAAAGAAGAGGTTGTTCTTCGCAAAGAAAATGGTTTTGTTGTCCTGTCAAGAATATTCGACCAAGTTCCTATTGTAGGACGTGAAGTTGTTGCTTCCCTATCTGCTGTTGGAATGGGTGTTGGTCTGTTTACTGGACGAGTGGGTTTCGCTTTAATTTGAGTCGTATTTCTATTATGGTAAGGTCTTGTTGGTCTTGTTTTGCGCTTTGGGTAAGTGCTTCCATGTGGTCGAGTAGGCCTCGTTCTTTGTCTGGAAACTGATGTTACGGAAGTCTGAGGTCGTTGTGTTGTTGATTTTGATGTAGAATTATCAGCCCCATAAGAAGAAGAAGACTGAGGTGTGGCAATCTTTGAACTAGTTGAAGTATAAACTTCAATTATGATGTTCTCAGTCGAAGAAGACAGAGGTTGTTCTGTTGTTTTGTCTTCAGTGGTTGAACTTGCAAAAAGTGGCTTTGTTGAAAATAGTTTAGTAGGTTTTACTTTAACAGGAACTCTTGTACTTCGGATGCCTGCATTAGGTCTCCAGGTTACAAGGCCGGGTGGAAATTCTGTTGTGGAAGGTCTGGTAGGTTTTGAAGTGAATCGAGTTGAACTAGACCCTTTTTTCTCCTGTGTTGTTGATTCTGTCGACCACATCTGTGATGTAGGCATTACTGTGGTTTTATGGGTGCTTGGACGTATCTTTGTTTTTAGGGTGTCTTCTGTTTCTGTTACTTCATTTGAAGATTCTGGAGGGGGTGTAGCTATGTAAACACCTGGAGGCAGTCTGCAGCAACTACCAAAGTAAAATCTGTCCATGCAGTACGTGAGATGGGTGCCATTGGAGCGTTGGCAATTCCAAGAAAACATACAAACACCTTCTTCCTTTGAAACAGGGTCTCGACAGGAGTAGGGCTGTATGACTCTGCCGCCGTCTTCTGTGGAAGTAAATGAGAAAATGAGTTTTTTTTAAAAAAATGATGATATACAAATATCGCAAAAATAGGGCATTCTATTTTACAATCAAAAACAAGTATCGATATTTAAGTAGTGTAAGCCAAGTTAAAAATTCGCTACGAGAAAACCCTTATTCTGAATAAACTTAAAATTAACAAGACATTTTTATTATATTTGAATAAAATTAATAATTATGTTACAGTGTGTTCCAAAAAATCTAGTTTTTGGAAGAATATTTAAACTTTAATAATAAGCTGTAGCATATTCTTTTAACAAGAATACTCAGTTTCTATTACAATCTCATCTTTATCCTGATATAATGATATTCTTCTTGTGAGGATAATAAATTTTGAACTAGTAAGAGCTGTATGTTATATGTAAAAATGAAATTTAAAAATAATTAAAACGAATTTAATTACAGTACATAGTTCCAATAAGTTTGTTTAAGCCTTTTTTTCAGAAACGAATAATGAATTCTATAAAAAAAGAAAATGTGAAAGATAGAGATCGGAAACATTTTCATATGAGAAATTTGTTATGATAAGCAAAGAATAAAATTTTCACTAAACATTCTGGATCCGGAAATTTAATTGCATTCTGAAATAAAGTTTAAACATGAAATAATTTTAGCGTCAGCGTTTGATTCCATTATGTGTTTCTTACTCTTTTATTTTTTCAAAATGGTAAAAACACATAAATAATCGCGAATGAAATGTTTCATTTGAATGTGGATGGAAAACCAACCGAAAAAAATTCTGATAAAGCATTCGATTTATTATCGCAATGATTCTAATCTAAAATGTATATAAATTGTAATAGTAAGTATCCAAGTTTCTTACATTTTAATCATCAAAATATGGAAGTATTTAGTCCATTTTCTATGAAATCAAATTGAACGCAGTCACAAGTTTGAAATGCTTTCAGTTTGATTATTCTGCTAAAAATTAAGATATTTATATTGTAAAGGCATCTTGATATCACTTTCGGTTTGTTTTTTCTACCATTAGTTTTTTGTCAAGTACATTAGAAGTTGTAAAAATAGAATCAATGTAGTTGATTTTTTTTATTTATGGCAATGCATTTTGATTAAAATAATTGAAATTATTAGAATAATTTGTGAGATTTTTCTGTTTACGTATTTCATAGAAAATAAGATGACTCAAACATTATCCTATTCTAAATCATTAAAATTATCTCCCTGATTGTTAAAATCCAGACTTCATTGGTTGATGCAATCTTGATGTAATCACGTTTTCAAATTTATAATAAACTCAAGATGTTAAAATAAACTTGTATGTAATATAAAAAATGAACACATAAAGTAAATTTTATTAGTTCATTCAAGTCCAATACCAAAAAGTGATAGATAATGCGAATACATTTCCAATTAATCAAATGCATACAAATGCTATCCATAATCAGAGTATTAGATTTAAGGCAGATTCATAAATTTAAATCTATAAACCAATCTGACAAAAAAAAAGTATAAGTAATGGGAAATAATCATTGCTCTGTCTAATAAAATGAAGTGTCAGTGATATTATAATATTCTATAATAGGTAGGTTAATAGAATACAGCTTCCACTCTTTAATATCTAGACGCATAAGAATGCTGCGCATCCTTTTGGAAATTCGTAACAATGCAACCGAAATCGTTTTCACGGAAAAGTCCAATTTGCATACGCGCGACCACGCGATTCGCATTGTTGGCGAGCGCGTGGTTGCTAGAAGGGGAGGGGACGTGAACAAACTCGCTCTGTCAGCGTAGACAGTAAAAACGGCAAAAGAAAAAGTATGCGGAAACGAGCCAGCTGACCTCTAAAACGGTGTCCCTGGTTGTTTGGGAAAGGTCGTTCACCTGCCGTCCCTCTCACCTATATCAGAATGGCTTCTTTATCGCCCTCTGACGGTGATAAGAGCTCTTAAAAAGAGACTCCTTTAGCCGGAGGGTCTTCGCCCAGTTAGGCGTAGGCCTTCGGGACGAAATATTCGGTTTCTTACCTCGGAGAGAAGAAGATAAGACAGTGAAAAATGCTGACTGGTGGGCAGAGGGTTGTTTGGTTGGTTTGGTGTTGGATTACCAAAATCTATTCACCAAACAACTTTTAACAAACAACAATCCTTAAATAACTTTATTTTCGTTTCTCATTCCGCTTTTACGAAGTTTTTTCATTGGAATTTATACAAGATAGAGTATTTGCCTTCTAAAATTATCCGTTTTATTTCATTTTTGCAAAATAGTTTCACTGATGTTGCAAGACTAAATCGCTTACTATGTAAATGATTTTCCGGCTTCTTAGTCAGGTTTATTTACTTTTTTTAAAAAAAAAAAAGATAGGAAGACTGCTTTAATGATAAATTTTGTAGAGTTGGGGCAATTAGGACATTAGCTGATTTACTATTTACCAATTTTTTATAAGGCAATATATACTTTTTGATAACTAATTTTAAAATTTATGTTCATTAAATAAAAAAATTATGAAAGGAATTTACGTTTTGATTAAAAAAATATTATTTGAATAAATAAAAATTGAAAATTGAAAATTCCCTCACAAATTAAAATCTTTATTAGGAGGTAATAATTTCATAATATTCGGATAATTTGAATCCTAAATTTTGAATCTGAATTCTATTAATCAAATCTAAAAGCTAGCAACTCAAAAATAGAGGAAACACAGTTTTATTTTACAGTATTTCAGTTAAATTGCACTAAAAGAAAGACTTAAATTGTAAAAAATAAATATATACTATTATAATTAATTTCACTGAATTGTAAACACTAAATATATGCTAATTAATTGAAATAAAAATTTATCACATTACATTTTCACATTTAAATTTTTATATGACGTGTATTTTTACAAGGAAATTATAAACTTACCTATTTTGCATAGTATTTAAGGGATTTAATTTGTTCAATTTAAAAGTATGCTATTTAATATTCAGAAATTCGTATAACCCAACTCCTTAAAGAACGCATCGTGATTTTTCTCATAAATCATCAGAGTTCTCACAAAATTTAAAACCACATTGTCCATTTTAAATATATATTACAGCACAATATGTATTGCTGACGATATGTTTGTGAAACTGAGAAAATCGAAACGATACTTTTGCATATATATAGATTATGACTTGAGCAATGTTTCAAATAAACAAAAAAATTGCTTCAATTTATTTCATATTTATTAGGCTTTGTGAACTTACGAGCATTGTAACACAATATGGCATAAATCTCGTATTTCCTGGGTTTTTTTTCTTTTTCTTTTTCTTTTTTTTTTTACTTTTCGAAATTTATTACGAGAAAGTACTATTATAATTTTTTTTTAAAAAAAAATTCGGATTCAAGATTTTGAAATATCTTTACTTTAATACCTCCATAAATTGAACGAAATATTTTTGGAATAAAATGCCTGTCGTTTTAACCAGGATAATACAAAAATGCTTTGATCTACTTGATGAAATTTCATCATAAAACCAATTTTTCAGATTTTTGTTAAATCTGAGCGAAAGTTATTCAAATTAATCTATTTTCCCGGCTTCTGCATACAAGTGAATACAAAAACCAAAATCATTAAAATTTTAATATATATAATGTAACACATAGGTGTCTAAGCTCTACATCTAAGATGTAGATGTACATAAAATCTTAGGAAATGCGTTTATGAAATAAAAATATTATATAACAATAAAGCAATTGTATTTTGAGAGCTTTTATTCCACTGATAAGATTTCTGTATTTATTGTATATTGAAACCTCAGTTGCGACTGTATCTCGATTCCCTTAATAATAAAAAAACTTAAAGAAAAAATGTTTTCCCGCTATACTTAAATAAAATTTTAACGTTCAGCAAATTACTTGGATTAAGATTCAAAATAGAATATACTTTAAAATTCAGTTGATTGCATTCTTCTAATATTTATCTTCCTCAGTAGAAATCTACACATTTAAATCTTTTCCTTTAACATAATTGCACGAATTTCCTTATTTATGCCATCATTTCAAAGTCAACACTATAAACGCAGCAATTCTGTGTATTTTAACTTCAATATTACCTAAGGTAATTCTAGTTGATCATCCCAATCTTCAGAAGAATGGCAGTCCGTTGTCAAAGCGAACATAATAGTCCTCTTTCGTCACAGAAGAAAGCACTTCACCGTGCGTTTAAGATCATTACTTAACGGAGTAGCTTAATTGCATCGCCCTTGGCGAATATTACAACCTCACTTGGCGAGAATGACTGTAACCCTGAAAAGCACGTTTTGGAATTGCCAGTTTGCGATTCTTAGCACAGTTTTCTAAATCTGTAATTATCTTGTCTTGGTTGCAAACTAGTTACTTCTTCTAATTGTTTTTGTTTTTATTCAGCTTCTCAGTTATAGTGAGCTTTTTTTAACTGTTTATAAATAAAGTTTATAATTTGTTATTTTGGAAGTTTTATTCGTGGAATTTTTTTAATAGTCTTATTGTTAGCTGACCGAAACATAAAACAGAATTTAAAGAGCTAGAATGCAGAAAGCTTTTACGCTTTGCAAATTTAGTATAAAGACTAAAAATATGCAAATTATATCATTTGCTGCTGTTTCCTGTTTTTTAGAATGTATACAATTCAGCATTGAACTCGTTTTTCAATTAAGTTATAAGATACTTGTGTTGGAACAATATTTCTTACGGGTGATATTAAATACATTTATATTGTAAAGTATTCTCTTACTTATAGTTCTCTTTTTAATAATAATAATTTTTATTTATTTTAACATTCTTTTTTATTTATACCGATTTATGCACTATAAATGTTGACCCTCCTTCCGAAATTTTCAGCAACAATTATATATATATATATATATATATATATACCAAGTATTATCCACATTAATGAATTTCCTAGAGAATTTAGAAAATTCAATAAAACAGAATGAAATTCAAATATTATTATTATATATTATGACTTTTTAAAAAGCATGCATTAAATTTTATTAATGATCCATCTATCATTGAATTAAGCATTTTTGAAGCTTAATACAGTGGTGCAGGAGTAAAAATAACTCTATTCAGTTTTTAAGTGTTTCGATAAACATTAGTTTTTTAGGGGAAAATAACAATAAAAATTATTTGATAAAAATGTCAAAGTTATATGTCGAGAAGGTTAATTTCAATCCGAATGAATTCGGGTGAACTTTTAACTGAAAGTTGTAATTACTTAAGGGTTTTTTTTAACAAAAATATACTAAAATAAGTCTAAATTTAATTCTTTAAGATAATTTTAAAATGTAGATTAAGATTCTAAACGCATTAAAGCAGTTTATTTAAATGAATAAAATTTTAGTTCTAAAATTTAATTGTTTCAATATATTACAAAGATTTTTTTTCAAAGAATTCATTCAAAAAATAAGTAACGAATAGAGTTATAAATAAGATTTTTTTAGCAAATCAAATGCAAGCAATTCTTATTTGAAAAAAGAATATTCAGCATTAAACTTTCGACATAATAATTTTAAATATTCTAAACATCACAAAGTAATTTTCTCATGTTCTTTCAAATTAAAATCTTCTGTGAGATAATTTACACTTTACATTACATCTAATGATCTAAGAATTGTTTTATTCTTTGATTTAAAAATGTATGTATTTCAACCATTTTGTTGACATCAAAATTGCTTTCAAAATAAATTTGCATCGAGATATCCTTTATTTCGAAAACCAACAGTTTATATGCTGATTTAGTATTCAAGAGGTTTTACTTTCTTCATACTAAGCTAATTAGCTAAACCGATTTCCACTAATGCTAAGGCTCTTTTTAAAACTGACCACCCGTGACGAACGAACTGTAAAATAGATGCTAACATTAGTTCCAGTCACTTTGACTTTTCCCTTTGATTGGTAATATCGTTCCTCATTTCTAAACTAGTGGAGAAGATCAATCAAAAGATAAACTTTATCTAATGTCAAAGCATATAATAGGTCAGACTGATCTACTATCCATATTATTATAGAACGTGTTTAAGAAAAATTTAGATTTACTCACTTTATCATTTTAAGAATACTTTTATTTAGGAATGGTTAACCTTTACACTTACATTGGCAGCGATTAGTGACCGATTTTTAACTGAATGTAATAATAAATTTCTGATAAAAAAATAACATTTAATTTTAGCTCTAATACAGTAGTTTCGTCCCACTTTTTAGCAAAAAAAAAAAAAAAAATAGTATTGAGAGACATGTGAAACTAAGAATCCCGCCTATTTCTTCTACAATTTGTGTTATGCTCAAAACCAGGGAAATGGCCTCTAGACAAACTATAAGGAGGCTGTTTAACATCTTTATTATATTATATTAGATATGCGATAAACGCGTAATAGAGCCTGTATTTATTAAAAATATGGTACTTATGTATTAGACTGTCAATCTTTACCACTAAATTTGAAGGCGTAGCCATGAGTTACTAAACCACCAACAATGGCAAAAAACCGCCTTCATTTTAAAAACTGTTTAAACCTTAACTGACGTGCGCCATTTTGTTGGTTTCGATGACGTCGATGGTTTGTCGCCAAATTTGAATCCGTCACTAATAAGCTACTAAACCGTTGGCGACCATTAACGTCCACGGTCTAATACATAAGTACCGAAAATCTTCACAGGAACTAGGTCTCAAGGAGCTGTTTGGTTTCGAATCTGATTTATTTTAACTATTTGATGCATCAAATGCAAGAATTGTTTTAGTGCTGTTTATTAAAACTTTCGGAAAATGGCCTCATAATAAATATTTCACCCATGTACCCTATTTTGTTATCATATATATGTATTTTCAAAACTCCAGCCAATTATTTCAAAAGAATATTAAAATATTTTTTTAAAAGCTCAATGTTTAAATTTTATTTAAAAAACGTGAATTCTATATAAAAGAATGTTATATAAATATATAGGTTAATATGGCACTAATGTAAACTTAACGAAAGATTGTTCAGATTTGATGAAAAAGATAAAACTTTCTATTTTCTTTGTTTCATCAATGATTTCAGCTTATCTTTCAAAACATTAAATCATACGAATTCTTGAAATATATATTGTGAGGTCTTTAAGGGTTCAGTCAAACATTTGAATAAATTTAGCAGTTATTTATTTACAGGTTATGTTACACTCAGACAATCTGCTTACAAAAAGTTTGAAATAATTTTAACATATATATTTAGGAGCATGTATCAAAGCATGCAGATCACTAGATCTGATGTGAGTCATTCGCCACAAGGTATCAGAGGAAGCAGTCTCTGACGTCATCTGTCAGTTTTGGTTAATGTTTCAAAAGAAGATACAAAATGAAATGTTAATTTTTTTTTCTTTGACTGTGCATCTAATATAATACAACAGCAACAGTAAATTACAGCTATAAATATTTTCATTAAAGACTTGCAATTTTATCTTACTTCCCCTTCTGAATCTATGTTTGACTTTCACTTAGAAGACTGGCTTGCTTTGATGATAGCTATGCTTGTTACAGACACCACACGCATTTTCTTTTCACACTGAATAAAACTTCAGCAAAAAATGATATTAAAAAAGAATATATACATTTTTTCCTAATGGTTTTTCCTATCCATCCTAAGAACAATCATTCTTATATCCCAAGGCTATATGCAAAGCTGGTAGTATTTTAGAAAGCTGAAGGAAAGTTTTATCGCGGGAAAGCATGGAAATTGAGAACGCAATTAAATGAAATTCTCTATCTCAGCTAAGCAGGCCATGCTCCAGGATAGTAAATTCTAATAAGTCATCAGTTTTCCAAAGTGTCATCCAGAATAGAACATTGGGCGTGTCTTTTGACAGGTCCTCTACCTTCCATCTCACCGCAAAATGTATTTTCTTTTAACATGTAGGTCACTCTTGTTGGCATGCCATTTGTGGTACATGTGGTTGTAGCATGTTTTAGGATGTAGCGGTTATGCTCGGAAACGTAGAAGTATCCGGCATTAGTTTGAAGTTACACCTTTCTTTTTATCTTTATTTAAATCATTCGTTAGGAAGACACGGATTTTGATTGCAGACACAAAAGAAAGGGGAAATCACTTCTCTATTCTTTTTCAGTCTTTTAACACCCCTTTGGCTATATGGTCAACAGATAAAGAATATTTCACTAATATTAATAGCTTCACATTTAATAATATATCTAATTCATGCATCAAATTAAAGAAATTTGAAGTTGTGTAATCAAATAAAAAAACCATTAGAAAAATTTATTTGAACACCTTTCAGTATTTCAGGAGTCTCATGTCACTCAAAAATAGTAAATATTCAAAGATAGGATGTACCATCTTATAAGTAGATTAAACAAATTCATTAATCAAGAGATTAACAGAACGCTAAGGATTTATAATTAGATTTTGGGATGAAATTTTTTTTATTAAAATAGGAAATTTGAAGGTAAAAACCTTTTTTTTATTTAAAAACATTAAATTATAAGTCTTTTTGTCTATTTTTCTAATCCCTGATGAAAAACGTATTACACGGCGTTATTCTTCTACCTCACAATATAGTGCTTAGACTACACATAAATTATAAGCAAAATTATACGACTGCACAGCTTTTGTACAAACTGGTATGGAAAGTAAAATCAAAGAAGATTCAACCATCTAATCCGACAGAGCATATGAATTATAATAATGATGTAATATAATCCATATCATTTGCGTTTATGTAGTAGCACTATATTAACCCTTGTATTCTGTTTGTAACGATTTTTATATAAACGCAATTTAAATTTACTAAACTCCCTGCAAATGTATTAATAAAAGCGAAAATTGTTATTTTGCTTTGAATTTAATATTTAGATAAAGTAGTCATTTTTTGATAACCTTAATATTAATAAAAATTTCCAACTGAAAACTCTTACGGAACAAAAAAAATGCTTAAATTTCATTATATTAAAGGAAACAATTACTCAGGAGGAAAATTCTTATCAATGAAATGCTCATATTTTTGGGGCTTGTATGTAATAAATTATGTACGATTATTTTTATCAGAATTATTGAGAACAAACTTTTAATCCATATTTATTAATGACCCATTTGAAAGAAATGACGACAGAGGAAACATTTTGGGGTGGACCTCGTATATTTGATGTTGTTGGGATATGTGTTGATTGCGGTAGGCCCGAACTCCCAATCTTAAGGTTAGTAGCCGGGTAACATACCGATCGAGCAAAAGGGACCCTTCAGCTCGAAGGATATTATCTGGCTTACATAGAAATCACCACATACTCTCTCACCAGTGAGTCGGTGGATTAGACGAGCGATACTTATGTTGGTGGTGATGGGAACAACTGTCTTATTTGATGTGCATCTAGATCTTTGAGTCGCCGATAGAGGGCGCCAAGACATTTGAACGAAGCTATGTGCGAAGGTTGCGTTTATCCAAGGTCGGTCGCCGGGTTACCATTTTGGGATGTGATTTGATTGCGGTAGCCCAAACTCCCAATCTTAAGGTTAGTAGCCGAGTAACATACCGATCGGGCAAAAGGGACTCTTCAGCCCGACGGATATTATCTGGCTTATATAGAAATCATCACAATGTCAAATCATGTGCCGAAGATGAAACCTCAACTGGCGGCTGCACCAACATGTTCACTAAACAACGGGAAGATTTGACACATGACGTCAGATTTAACGTGCACCAGACCTACATATACTACAGACCTTTTGTAAAATCACGTCTCAGACACTAAACCCTTTAGATCCGAAGCCGGGACCACTATGCTACCACAGCCTTGAAAACACCTGATAAATTTCTGTTAATTACACTCACTGGCCAATGAATTAGATTTGCATTTGAATACGTTCTAGGAATGAAGTATGCAATTTTTTTATTATTATGACGTGGGTTACACGTGTTTAGAATGCTAGTATAAGTAATGTGTAAGAGTGCTTTTCGTGATGAATGAAATAAAATGGGAAAACGACAGATCTTCCAGCATTTGAAAAAGGGGTTATCGCTGGTGCCTGTTTAGCAGGTTTCAAAGACGGCAGATCTCAATGGGTCAAAAGCAGTTCAAAAGCAATTATATCAAAGGTTTTCAGAAGTTGGAATCAGAGCCCCGAGTCCTTCTCTGGAAGACGTAACTGTGGCTCGAGCACAGTTTTCATACAGCGTGATTGGCGGAGTCTCCGACGAATTCTACGGCAGAACAGGGACTCTACTGTAATTCAACTGACAGAAATCCTGAATCAAGGCTTTTCCCAACAGATTTCAGCTCGAACCATGCGCAGAGAATTGCAGAGGATAGGAATGTATAGTCGAGTGCCTGTGAGAAAACCACTCATTTCTGCTCTACACAACAATTCGTTTGCAGTGATGTTGGGAAAGAAGACATTGGGCATTCGAGGATTGGAAACGAATAATGTGGTCGCATAAATCACTCTACACCTTATTTTGCCCTGATGGAAGACTTTGAATTTTGCAAGAACTCCACGAAGCTTTGAATCCACCTTACCTTACTCGCACTGCGCAAGGGTCTGGAGGGAGTTTCATGATATGGAGCATGTTTTGCTGGCATGCAAGTGGTGCCTTGGTGTTCCTCGAGGGTAAAAAACAGCCAGGTGATACCTAGACATAATGGCAGATCAAATGCATCCTGCAATGTTGCATTTTTATCATGATGGCGACAGATACTTCATGGACGATAATGCAACTATACACCATGCCAGAAGTGTTCAAAATTGGTTCGCTAAACATCAGAAAATGCGTGGGATATGGTGGAAAGACGCAGCAGACAGCAATCTCCGATACATCTAATTAGCAAGATCTAAAAAGCTGCATAGCTAATGCATGGTATGTAATGCACTGGATGTAAATGCACTCCAGAAGCTTGTAGACTCGATGTCTGAACGAATCAGAACAGTTATCCGTGCAAAAGGTGGTTCAATAAAATATGGATCTTAAGTTTCTAATTCATTGGTCAATGAGTGTATAGTTAAAATTCGGAAACATTCGTTTGTAAGCTTCTACAACCCAAAAAGTAACGACAACGATTAGGGTCAATAATTTACCCTGTTGAAGTTTTCAATGATTTCCTGCGAGTCACAAAAAGTTTGAGAAGGTTAAAAACATTATGTTAAAAAGTTTAATTCATAACACAAATTTTAAAAAATCATGAATTTTATGGGCTATTAATAAGAAGTTTTTAAAAACCCGAGATTGCGTAAGTAAATCCATGTATGTGGCAGTCTTGGAAAATTAATAAATTGAGTCAGAGCATTCGTCACATTTTAGAAGGATCATAATTAACTTCTTCCTTGCTTGTAAAAATGTAATTTTGTAATCAAAATTTAAATCAAATCGTTATGTAATAGTTTTGAATGTTTGTACAATTACTTGTTTTTGTTAACAAAATATATTTTAATATTTTAGAATTTAATTGTTAGTTGATGGATTAGTTTAATTACGCTTTAAATCTGTATAGTTTAGATATATTAGCATCCCCTTTCAAAGCAGAAAAGGGATATTTTGGGTGAGAGATTTCGTAATTAAGAATCCCGATTCGATGATACGGATTTGAAACCGTAAAAGACATACCATCTATTAGTAAATTTCTCCAAGATTTATTAATAGATTCAATAATAGTTCTAATAAAGCTAACGAAAATAGAAATAAAAAGCCAGAATATTAAAAAATTATTTAAACCATTTGTATAGAAATGAAAATTAAGAAATATGCACAGAATAATATTTTTATATTTAAAATTTCAACGCAAAAAATAAAAAAATGGTAATTTAAAGATTAAGAATTCCTTTGTGAAGATTTCCTTTCCACTCCGCTCCTATATGGATGGAAATAACAACGAATCTCTAAATATATAATGTTTATTCTTATTAAAAATTTAAATAAAGTTGTATTTATAGAGTTTCGTTCTACTCAAGATTACATATCACAAAATAACTTCTTTATCAAATCTGGAAGTTCAAAACTAAATTGTAGCCGCGTGCAATCCAGAAAATATCAAAAGTTGATACAAAATGAATGAAAAAGAGAATTTCCAAGCATTCGCCCAAAATATATTATAAATGGTCTTGTCCTCTAGGTTTCTGATAAAACTGAAATAACTGATCAATTTAAGAAAAAACAGTGTCTTGAATTTGTTCTAAAAAATAATTTTTTTTAATTTTAAAGTAATAGGTATTTTATTCCTTCATTTTCTAGAATGTTATGTTTGAATGTGAAAGGAATTTTCACACACGAGCAGCAATCAATAAATCAATGAAATGATCAGTGACTGTAGCTTGTATCAGTATATTATGCACTGTATATATTGAGCGATGCGAAAAATATCCACTGATGAGCTATAAATAAACTACTTACATTAAATTAAAGAGCATTATCCCATTATATCATGATTATATTCATGAGCATTCAGCATACTATATTATAGTAGTATACTAATGAGAAGGGAAAAAACAGTTTATAAAAAAGTCGAATTTAAAAAAAAAGGTGAATGATTTAGAAGATGTTCGAACATAATTTTTTTTTCATCATCATTACTTTTTTTTGTTGGATCATTATTGTTTTTAAGTTTTGAAGAATGATGTGCCATTTTTTTTTCCTTCCAGTACTCCGACCTTAACTTACTTATTCGATAAATGCACGCGCATATCCATAAACTAACTGACACGCAACCCTCGTGTTCACACTAATGACCGGCGTTACAACCTCGTCTGGGGTCAGTCGTTTAAATCTGGCCGGTTCCTATTTCGTGCATAGGGATTATTATTCTGTTTTCAAGTGGAGAACCCGATAGTTGGAATTTCAAATGTCTTCATCGGGTTTTTTTTTACATTGAACTTATTTTCTTTTCTGAATTACACGAATTCGAATACATGCGGTAGGGCATGCTAATTAAATTCGAATTGCCCTAACTGTTAGTGAACTACCTTGTTATGTTTTCGCGGAGCATAACATACAAAGATATTGTTGAAATAACTAGATGTTGTATTTTATGCAATCAAGTTCAAATCCATTTTTGTAACAAGTCTTTTCAAATGTGTCGGGAAAAGCAATTACCGTGATTGTGATACAATGGTACCTTTAAGAAATACATCCTCTTGATGCCGAAAATTTTAGTTTTATTTTTTTAATGCCACTTCTAAATTGGTAAATAATTTTGCTTGTCAAGGACTTTGATCGTAACCTTATCGTTTCAAAAGCATTCCAAAGGAAATTTTTATGGCTCGTAAATATTTATTTCAATGAATCCTTGCAGAAATCCGTTTTATTCCTCGGTCAAATAGGCAAATTTCTGAAAAGAAAATGGTCCGAACAGCAACAGCCAGATTTATTGATGTTAAAGAGTATTCTGAATTTAATTTTAAATTTATTGTTGCAAAAATAATCCCGTTTACAGCGGTTTTTCAATTTATTAGTTATTAAATAGCTGATGGATACAATATCGCAAATTATTCCCTTAGATTTATGAAACTTTTTTGTATATAATATAAAATATAAATACATCAAATTTCTCTTGAAAGAACTTTTTAAAACGAAATGTGTTTTTATTTTTTTAAAAAAAATTAAAGAAACAATTTCTTAGAATTTTTTTAAAAAGTGTGGCGATTTAATTTTTTTATTGTGTTTTCCTTATTACCCAAATAAATTCATTTGGAAATAAATTATGCAAGTTTTTGTAATTCCAATTAAATGCTGAAATTTCAGCAATATTTTCATGCATATTACTCAATTACCATAATAATTTCGTTTACCGTTAATACAATTGACTTTCAATTATTTTAAAAAAAACTCGAAATATAAAATGTATACCCTATTTTCTTGTAATGTTTAACTGGAATCTATATAATCAATTCTATTTAATCTTTGCAAAAATTATGACAACTGGAACATTTTAAAAGGCATTAAATTTTAAAACTAAACGATAAAAATTCCTGTACCCATCCATTTTTGTTGTTCCCTTAACACATCTATATTTAAGCACGGGATGTCCATAATGAAATGACCCTACTTTAAAATTGTCTACAAACGAAACTATTGTCCAGAAAGTTATGAAATTTTTATAGGGCATACTAAAGGGATGGAAATTTGTTTGAGCGAATAAAAAATATATAGTTCAAAATTTAGCCACCAGGACCAGTTTTACAAATGATTTACACATTCAGCATATTTTTGACAAATTTAATTACATCAAAACATGTTCAACATGACGACCCTCATTTTCCGCTACCATCTTGGATCGTTAGATAGCTTGTTCCACCGTTGACAGTAGTGTGTTCTGGGGAATAATAAAAACATGCTGCGAGATGCTGCTTTTTAAATCAGGTAAAGTTTTTGGATTATTACGACTTACTAGATGTTTCAATTGTTCCCAAAGCCGAAAGTCACATGGATTTAGGTCTGGAGACCAGGAAGGCCACAGATCACGAAAGTAATGACTGATGATACGTTCTTCTGTAAAATGATTGTGGAAAAACGTCCTTTACACAGCGGCTCGTGCATGGAGGAGCTCGATCTTGCATGAAAATTGAGCTCGAAAGACATTGACGTGCTTACTGTGGTCAACTGCGGAACATGCTATCTTACGATTCCAGATAGTAGAAGAAAGTAATGGCTGTCATGTTGAACATATTTTGTTGCAATTAAATTTGTCAGAAATATGTTTAATGTGTAATTCACTTAAAAAACTGCCCCTGGAGGTGAAATTTTGAACTATTTTTATTCGCTCAAACAAATTCCGATCCTTTTATTAATCCCTATATAAAATTTCATAACGTTCTACACAATAGTTTCACCTGTAGACAATTTTAAAGTTAGGTCGTTTCATTATAGACACCCTGCATTTCCAAATCATTCTTGTAAGCCTCTATTCGTAAGTTATCCTGTAGTATAGGAACTTTCATTGGTCAAACAAAATTATTGGATATGATTGACGTAATTATGAAACGAGGACATTAAGGGTTGATTATTGGAAATTCAAAATATCGAATAAGCATATTAGTAATACTTTTAGTATTTATCAATAATAAATTTTACAAATATCTACTCGTATTGCATCAAAATGTAGCGATATATTTCCTTAGCCAAACACAGCTAATGTGAAGGATTAATTTCGAATTTATGGCGTTTACTATGACGAAGGTTTGTGTAATAAACAGTTCCCAATCTTTCTGATAAAGTAGAGGAATTCGTTTGAAAACTACAGCATGCTATTTTTCAGAAGTAAGCTCAATTCAGAAATTCGTTGATTTGGCCACTCTGGCTGAAGTAGACTTTCTAAAATGAAGAAATTGCAAATGAGAAAAAAAAAAGATTAAAAGGAAATCTGCTATGCGTATTTCAATGTATCATGTCAGAATACAATTACATGAACGGCAAAGCACCACGTTCTCGTGCAAGTTAAATTATATTTTTATGCATTTTAATTGTTTCATTGAATGAGTCACTTAAGTATTGCAAACGACCCAAAAAACTTTGTCTCGCCATGATTGTCTAAAAAAATACCGCATATCCTATTTATTTCATTTCGTATAATCACGTGGTCAAAATGACATTTTTCTAGGTTTTACTTGCGTAGTCATTCACTCACTTTTTTAAATCAGAGCTTTTGTAAATGCAATGGCAGCGCGTTATTAAAAGCTGATTTTTTGAGATGCTCGCGCAGATAATAAAATTTTTTATTTTTCTCCTACGGATTCTTGTTGAAGCCAAAAACATCATCCCCAAAACAACATCATGCTCTGTCATGATAAAAGTTAGTAATAAAAGAACATAATGTTCAATTTTCATTAATCTAAATTAGAATTGGATTTCTTTTATGTAACTAAAATCTTTTAGTAATTCTTATGAGAAAAAGTTTACACCATAATAAACATGCATCTTAATAACGAAATAAGAAAAGTAATGCGTTCTTGCTAAGAAAATCAAAGGGTAGCATTGATACATATTATATAAGATTTTATACGCAATAACTAAAATTATTATGTCATTTTTAGTAAAATTTGTCGAAATAATGCTAAATTACAGGTTATTGAACTTTTTAATGATTACTGAATTGTATTTATATACTAATTTTGTGACATTGTGCAGTCTTTTCTTAATCATGAATGAGTAAAACTATCAATTATAAAAACTATGAAATAGTTAATTTCTAGATTTCTGAGTTGAAATAATCAATGCCTAGTTTAGAATCTATGAGACCCTATATCATTTGAAACATGGCGATCCTTTATACGTCCGTTTAAAAAGCATGTTTGGTATTTGTAATAACTACTCAATCAAACGAATAAAGGGGGGGGGAGGCATAGAATCGAGAGCGACAAAACCAAATCTTGGGCCAAACATCCCACTCTGAGAATGGAACTTAGTCACAAAATATCCTTTGGTTGCATTTTAAAATTTTTTTTATTCCAGTCATCGAATTCTTTGCATTTATTTAAAAAATTAAAGAGTTAAACGTTTCAGAAACTTCATTGCAAGTTAATTAAACAAATTGTTTTCAGGTCCATGTAATGCTACAGATTGAACCCATTTATTTTCTGTTAATTGTGTGTTAATCATTAAAAGTCATAAACATTTGCTAATTTCATCAGAATTACATTCTGAATCTTTATTTATCCCAAAATGTTATTGGATCCGCTAAACCTTATCTCACTTTTTTCTGAATTAAAAAAAAAATTGTATGAGGTGGTGCTTACATAACTTCATCGGAACCTATTGTTATTTAGATTAGAAGTATCCTACTTTCGCAGCACCATTAAAGCATGACCAAAACGTTTACTAAAGCGATAAATTATATCTTCCCTCGCCATTGTTATCAGCTGCATATAATGATCAAGATGAGAGTCATTCAAACATAAAGGCAAGATTCAATAAAAGATTAATGTACTCACTGGGTCGAACCCGGTATATATCTGGATGGCTGTAAACACCACAAAGAACAATGCAAAAGATGACTAAAACAAGGCGAGCACACCGAGCTATCCACTTCACCATAGTTGAAGATTGTCTTTGTAATTGCTTTTCTCAATGATTTGACTTAAATGAAAAAAATGAACCCAATCGGGATTCAATTGTTGCTGCAGTGAAGGATGGAAGGAGCCATATTTGAGAATTTCACACAGATGCTTGAAAGTAGTGTCCTTCCTGTGTATCGATTTCTTCTTTTGCTAAGACTTCATTACTTCTAATTTGAAGTACTGAATACCTAAAATGATTAAATTATTTAATTAAAATCACATTCATTCTGAAGTAACAACAATAAAATTGATATAAAATAACTTTAACAAAGTATTCTTTAACAATGTATTTGCCTCAGACATCGTCAAAAGTTTATATAAATAATCTTTTTAATATTATTATAACTGATATAAGATATTGTAAAATTAATTCATTCTACATATGATACTATAATACTTAAAATATCGTATTAAAATAAATTCATAAAAATCTAAATTAGTTCAAAATTTCGTTAAAAAAACAAATCTTCTTTAACTGATTCACATACAATGTTTGCATTAAAAATAAGAAAAAAAAAAACCTGGCAAATTTTGCTTCTATTCCAAATCAAATTATAAATAAATTAATCCATAAATAAATGATTAAAAATGACTTCACCTTACATACAGCGAAATAGTTAGTACAAAGATAAATATCAACCATAAATATGAACCATATTTTTATTAGAAATATACATATAGTAAATTTAAAAACATAAATGAAGGGGAAATAATAACCTTATTTTTTACTTAAATTTATTTGCATAACATAAATCTTTTTTATTAAGCAATTATTTTATTTTGACTAATAATAATGAGCACTTGTGTTTATGATAATATATATAAAGTTTATAAAATTTTATTATTTTGAAAAAAAATTAAGTCGAAGAAATAGCTTAGTTAAAATTCAATTAAACCTGATCTATTATAATGTTTTTCAAATAATATATGGAAATATTCATGGATAATGATTGCCTTTACACATCCATTTTTATTATATGATTTCATAATAGAAGCATCATTATAATGTGTACACCTCATTGAAAAGAGAACAATCTCACACACATCTTAAACATACAATACCAATTAAGTCTTCGCAAACACGTCTTGAACCATCTGTTTTAAATAACAAGGTCAGGGTCGTACAGAACCGGGGCACAAACATTTCTCATGCATATGCAACTCCCATGTTAATTATGCTTTGAACACTAAAAGCGTAGTGATTCATCAACGTAGATGCCACAGGTCACAGATGTAATGCTTTCGCGTATGGAACAATTATCGGGCAAGTTTTAGGAAAAATTACTTAAATTGAAGAAATATTTTTAAGAAACAATCCATTTTAAGAATTAAAACCAAATAATACTTTAATTATTTAAAAATAATTTAAGATTTCAGAAAAAAAACCAATAAAATTATTTAAATTCATTAATGATTAAATTAAGTTGAAAAAATATTTTTAAAAGTCTACTTTAAGATCACAATCACTTTAAGGTAATTTAAAATTTAAATTCATTGAAAATATAAACAGAAGTTCATGAGCTGTTGATTTGCTTTTATTATTGTTTTAAGCTTTTGAAGTGATTTTATTTGTACTGAAATACGTATTATATTGACAGCATTTTACAAAACAAAATTTAATAAGTAAGTACTATTTTTATATACATAAAATATAAAAATGAAAATGAAGAGTACTTTTAGATGTATGAAATATTAAAATAAAAGTGTGAATGTAATTAAGGCAGTATGACCAATAAAGCCTCCTGCAAAAGAATGATGCTTTCCGAATATTCTAAAAACATGCGTTAAAATTGTATTATATAAAATTTCTGCAATAATTTTCATCATGAAATTTTAACAGTCATTGACTATTTGTTTTGAATATCAAGCAATATAATTTAATACAAAATGAGGAATTAGAAGTTTTTCTGTCTAAAATTATAAATTTCAAATCTACTTTTAATAAATTGTTTTCCCCTTTAAATGCACTTTCAAGTAAAGATATGAAACAACCATATCAAAATATTGTGATAGATAAATAAGGATAAACGACTTTAATGCAGATAAATAACTTTGCATTTTTCATTAACTGTTATTTCTTTCATTTTGGGATGCAAGGAAAAGTAATTGAATTATAATATAATTTTTTATTAACATAAAATTAATATATAAATATTTACTAACGAAAAGCATAAATAATTCCAATATTGGAATAAGAAATGTTGGACCATTTTTCACAAGATCCCATTTAAAATTATTAATGATTTTTAGGATCATCTACACAATTCCAATTTACATTAGTTTGCTAAGTTTCCTAATACGTAAAATAGAAAACACTAATAAGGGTCTTGACCATCATTATTAAAACTAATTAAATTCAAAGCGTTCATAGATTTTTAAATTTCCAAATCAAATGGAACAATTTTTGGGAAGACCACCGCTTTAATAGATTTTCTAAAGCTTAGTTATTATAATTCTAAACTGCTCATTAACAACAATGAGAAATAACCTTATCCCAAATAATAATCGTATTATAAAACTGAGCCTTAACTTTTTTTAACCAGTAGCTTGCACTCATGACAATATTAAATCTCATATTTAATCATTGTTTACTCGCCGGCTAAATAAACAGTAGATGAAAAGGAAAAATGATTCCCGATATTATTTATCAATAATTGGAAGGGTGATAGTTTTTTAAGTATCCTCATCAGCGTGCCTACAGGGAAAGATTTGATAAAGTGTTTTTGTAAAAGGAAGGAAAATAAATTAACTGACAGAAAAGGGTAAAATCGAAAGATGAATGTGGAATAATTCATGGTAAATTTCATTCCATAATTTTTTAAAAACAACTGGAATAGAAAGAAATTATAATTAAGTATTTGGTTAGCAACCTCACTTATGTTTCTTTATTTTTTGGATCTTACCAATTTTTTAATGTTATATTTAAGGCATTAAATTTAACATTAATAATGTATATTTAACATTAATAATGTATTTAGTGTTATGATTTTAATATAGAGGGCCTTAAAATAGATGAAAAATGATACTGCATTTAATAATTTAATTAATTTCTGTAACTTTATCTTAAAAAGATAAAAACTAAAATTTTCTTTTTACTGATTTTATATTCATAGTTTTCATTATATATTAGAGACATTATGGAGTCATAAAATACAATTTTTTAACTAACTACAAAGTTATGCTATTTCATAAAATAATTTTTTAACTGACAACAAAGTGGTGCCCTTTCATAAATAAATTTTTGACTGACTACAGAATGGTGCTATTTTATAAAATAACAGTTTTAAATACAATAACCACTTAATTTACAATTCATTTCTAAAAGTATTAAAATAGAACCTCAGTGTGCAGAATTTCTTAACTCTAGTGCATCAGAAAGTTCTAGAAAAATTCTTTACAACATAATGCCTTTACTTGAGCAAATCAAATTGAATAAAATTTATTTAAATTAAGTACTTTGATACTCAACCAATGTGATATTTTTTAAAAAAAAGAATAATGGAATCACGAAAATTCACTTTTATTTAAATTTTTCGTTATTTTATTTTTATATTTTAAAATATTCTAAAAGTTCTCTTTAAATATATCGAAAAAAATCTAAATTCCTGAATAGAAATACATTGAAAATCCATTTAACTTGTTTGTATAGGATTTTGAATTATTGAAATACTTTATGCAGTGACTAATTTTGATACCCGGCTATTGCCATTCTGACTCAATTTACAAAAAAGAAATAAGTGAAATTATATAAAGTATATATTTGCAATTATACAATCACTTTTTTATTCCCTGAATTGTTAAAAGAGCAAAGTGTGTATGTTTGTTCGTTCTCACTATTATTATATTAATGTTTTTTAAATTTCCTTATCGGCCAATTAGCTAATTTGAGTAAATATCTATCGCTTTATGCCTGATTGGTAGTATTTTCATCCAATTCATCATAAATATTATTATTTAATAATTAGTATTCCACTGGTGTCGCTTCAAGGACATTAAGTTTCATGCATATTTAGGCTTAAAATATGATTTTTTTAAAAAATTCCCATTATTGAAGCCACACATCTAATTTTGACTGCTTATCAAATCAGTTGTTTTGATTTTTAAGAGTTTGAACTGATGAATGCTGCCAATGAAGCACTATAAAATCAAATTATTATTTGATTGACAAAGTTAGTTAAAATGGCATAAATGGAAGCCTTAATTTTGATACATTCCTGTCTTGTATTATATCAATACAAACAGATCTTGTCCTTTAATTTTTCAGTAACAACGAGTTAAAAGTTTTATTGGAATTACTAAGTTATTTTCCCATGAAATATCTTTTATTTAAAAAAACCCCTTCAGTTTTATTGCATCTACATATGATAAGTGAAGCGAAATTCTTATAGATTTTAATCTTATATGTTCTTATTATATTTAAAAAATTAATTGTATATACGTATAAGCAGCATGTAACATACTATATTGACATAACATATATTACTTTCAAGAATAAAATAAAAGGAGATTTAAAAACTTGTGGAATAACAAATGCGTATATTTTTTGGAGGAGGGGAGATGAGGGAGGTTTAAAAATAAATTCTTAAATGATTATTATTTTATAAAGGGAAAGGGTATAACAGTAAAATATAGAAGTAAAATATTTGATAAAATCTATAAAAAAATACTTAATTCTTTATCAGAATCTATCTCTTTGTAAAAGAATCAATTTCTCGAGAAAGTTAAAAATTAATACAAAACTCTTTTGCTAAAAAAATACTCTTCAAAAAATGTTAAATCATAGAAAAATATTACAAACGTTTTCACAAGAAATTCAGAAAAAATCATGGATAAAAAAAATTACATTCTACTTTTTAAAAAGCTAATGCACGAAAAAAAAATTGAATAAAAAGAGTGAATTAACTTTAGAGTTTAGAATAATACAAAAAAACCATAGCAATAGTTATATTTGGAAATAATATAATTTAAGACAATAGAAGAAAGTTAACATCGTAGAACGCAAATCCACTATAGCAGGATTGATTTATATTTGATCCAGTAATTATTATATTTGGATAACATAACTTCTCGCTCTGCAATATATAGAACACTTCGGAAAAGAGTATCTCAAGCGGCTCTAAAACTAATAATACCTAACTCAAATAGTGGTAATGCAAACAGTAAAAATGCGAGAAATCATTTCTATTGAGAGAGCTCTTCCTAAAAACAAATATCAACATGAACTGGTATCAGAATCTCATTGGAGAGTCTCACAGGATGGAGAGACAACAAGAGAGAGAGAGAGAGAGAGAGAGAGAGAGAGAGAGAGAGAGAGATGAGCAGCAAGTGCCTACCTGTTGCATCTCCAGGGGGAATGCGGAACGGTTTGGTGTTGGAAGACTGACTGAAGTGGTATTTTGGTCGAGACAGAAAAGATACCTCTCCTCAGCAATCGGGGAAAACTTTCCGCATGGTTAGCGTCTGCCTGTCTCTCATCTTTCCTGACCCCAAAGCCTGTTCGCAACTTAGATTTTTATTTCTTTCTCTCTGTTCTTTTGTTTTTTCTTGATTTTTTTCTTTCTTTCTTCCCTACCTGTAGGCTGTGAAGGTCACCGGGCGACTCGGAGGAAGAGTGGCCCAAGTCGCTGGATGTCGGGCGATTTTAGAGAAACCTAGTTTAACCGAAATGCCTACATTCGAATGCATCAAAACACGTGAGCCGCAGATGCGAACCCCGATGCATACAGATTTTAAATAGAACTAATCTGAATTCGTATCCGGCAAATTACTGGGTTTTTTTTAATTTAGAGGAGTGAGAATAACGTGAAATTTCTACATTTCATCTCAGTGTCTATTATCTTCATCCAAACTATCAATTATAAACATTTATTAAATTTATACTTTCAAATTCAAATTCTACTCTGCTGAATCCATATAAATTATATTTTTATAAAATAAAGGAAGAAAGAATGAAAAAGGTTCAAAAATTAAATACTTAAAAGTACAGACTATAATGTAATGCAGAAGATATTTTTAGTGCAAGCTTGTATTAAAAATATATTTTGCAAGCGTTCTATTTTTAACATTTGTATTGAAAATATGCATTTATATGCAAAACTTTTAGTACAAGTGTTAAAAATAATGCATACTAATGCACAAATAAAAATATTTTTTATCTTCTGAACTTGTCAATCCCAAGCAAATTCTTATTTTATTCGATACTATTCTTTGGGATAGATAATATAGATTTGTTCACTTTCAGCCATATTCGATAAAACAGAAAAAAAATATTGATTAAAATGCTTTAAGATTCCAATGGCCATGACAGGAATCCGAGATATTAGCAGAGTATAATCTTCAGCTCTTTACATAAATCATTGTAAAACTTCTTTAGCTACCGTAAAAATTATTCCCTCTCGACGTTAGGCAGTAAGTATTTTGTCTCCTCCTGCGAAAGTAAACATTGATAGGTGCATACATTTTACCCAAACTTACTGAAGGGCTAATGCTTTCTCTAGTTGAACTAGACCATAAAAAACATTTAATTTTTTCTATTTACATGTATAGCAGGAAATTCATAGCGTGTTTAAAATTTTAACAGAAATGCTAAATTCCAACAAAATTCTTTTATCATTCTGAAAATGTTAGTTATTTTCCTGAATAGTTTTTTTAGTTTTTAAATTAATAGAAAATCAAATGATTGCGTTACCTTTTTCTACAAGTTTAGTGTATCATCCATAAAAGAAAGAAGTATTAATATAAGCAAAAAGTTTCAAATTTTATAATTTATGAGGAATTTTTTTATCTTACTTTTTGGGAAATAAGATTTTTAATTGTATTAAATGCGCTGAATTTATCGGCAATCTTATGTTAAAAAAATTACATTTATTCATACAATGTAATTATGTAAATAAAATTAGAATTCTGCTTTTTACTTAATTATCAGTATCTACTATATTCATTAACTTATTATCTGTTTTAATTTGATTAACTTATGGAATATAATTTTAAACATTGTGAAACATTTTGGGAAAAATTGTATACTTAGAAAGTTGCTTATTAGTTACCTTAATTCTTCAGTATTACTATAATTTTTAATCAAATGTCTTTTGATGCGGTCTCTTAATAATATCTTATCTATACTACTATTATAAATGTGAAAGTTTGGATGGATGGATGATGGGGTTAAATCAAGCCAAAACGGCTGAAGGAAATTCAATGAAATTTAGCACACAGATAGATGATAGTCTACTGAAGAATATAGGCTAATTTTTATTCCGGTTAATTGAGTGGTTATTTTTTTATTAATTAAAAACTAACTTTTCCACCCCCCCCAAAAAAAAACTGAAAACATCTGCCTGAGCTTTTTGAATCGTTTGTTTTTATTTTTCTATTTCCGTTATTCTTTCAATATGTTATCTATTGGAATTCTTTGTGATTTATAGTCGGATTTCCCGACAGAAAGCCTTTTCCATCAGAACAAAAAAAAAAAAAAGAAATTAAAAAATATAATCGGTTTCTTTTTCTGTTTCCGTTTTTCATTTTAATATTATCTTACTATTCTAAAGGAAGGTTTATTAATTTTTTTCTCTGTTCTTGTGTTGATATAGTTGGATATTTTCTGTTATTTATCTTGATTTTTTTTCTTGCTGTACATATTGTATATATTCCCTTTGCTTATTTTCATCATTTTCGATTAAATTTTTAAAAATATCTTTATAGATTCAAGTACATAGCTTTTAAGTAGTTTTTTCCCCACGCTAATAATGTTAGACTTAAAATGTTTTCGACTGGTTATTTCAAACAATTCTCTTTATTTTCGAAGTGTATGATAAATTTAAAATTAAACATTGTTAATTAGTAGATCTTTCGATTCCTTCAGAAGTGCTTTTGAATAAAAATAAAATAGATGAATTGAAATTTAAATTTTCTAATCTGAATTGCGTTCCCCGAACTGGTACTTAAAATTCACGTTTTTACGTTGAAAATTTATGCATGTATATGGTTTTGATAACATTTTATACTGTCAGTTCTCACATATACGCATCAAAATTTCCACGCGCACGAAGTCGTGGGTAAGAGCTAGTTCATAATAAACTTCAAATTTTGAGAAACTTGACAATATTATTAAAAGAAAAGGCATAAGGGATTTTTAGGCTTATTATAAAAGCAAAATAAACTACACAGCAATTAAATTGAGAAAATATTTTTTCCTAATTTTATGATGGAATTTTTTTATTAATTAAATGTTAACAAATTTCTTTTGAGAACACATTTTCACCTACCAAAATATGTAGGTGTTACGTTTGGTAACTTTAGATGAAACGGTATGGTACACCAACACATACATTAATCTTTATTATTAGTAAACATGTTATATCAACATAAAATGAAAAAATATATATAACAACTCTATATCGAATCATTCAAAATTTCAATTTCGATATCTTTTTCAAAGAGATATTTGAAAAAATTTATTAAGCTAGAATTTGTCTTGCCATCCTTACGCTCTTTAATTTTTAAAAACATTTCCATATTTAAAGTTTATAACATTTAGAAATTCTTATTTTCATTTAGAAATCTGCAAGGTAATAGACGTGTTTTATTTATGGGGTCAATTTATAGGCAGGCAGAGTTGCATGGCAACATAAACTGCATACGCCATCTGAGAACAACTGATTATCATCAAAACTTATTCATGACATCATATCCAATTTCTTTCAGTAGATGCGCATGAACAAAACTAAACTGGCCCCACATATTTGGAAAAAAAATAGCCAATGAAGTATTTTTCATTAAGTTGAGATGAATGTCAGAGATTTAAATGTGAGAATTTACTCGAATTTCAAAATGAGAATGACAAATTTATTTTTAATGATAAACAACAGTCTAGTTAAAAAATGAAAAATATTTCATTACTATAAATATTTAAAATAAATTCAAACCTCTTCCAAATTTTCAAACATTGTGATATGATAATGTTTTTAATTTGATTTACTCCTTTTTATACCGCATTTTTTTAATTTCATATTTATTACATCAACTAAAACGTGTTTAAAAATATTGCAACAATGTACATGTTTATGAAAAAAGATGCAATTAAAACATTGGAAAGCCTTTCTAAAAATATACATTATTTTTTTAATTTATTAAAACTAGATAAAAATTGTAACGAAACAAAATTTACATACTGAAAAGCTAATTTTTTTTATTTATAAAGTATGATGAAACTGATTTCAGCGCAAACAATAAATTTTGATATTATTCAAAAAGACCGTTGAAAGCTAGATTATTTAATTGCTACTATAAACTCACACTATTCCTATATATATTTATATATCTGGTTCAAATAATCAAGCGATAATAAAATACTTTTTATACATTCACTTAATTTCACGTAAATTTTTTAAAACTTATAGTGGATATATATACAGATCTTAATACAGATATACTGATCTTAATACAGTTTTTAAAATATTAATTCGGTAATTTTTTTATTAAATAATTAAAAACAAACTTTTTCCCCAAAATTCTTCATTTCAACACAAAAAAAAATAATAAATTATTTTTGTTTTATTCCCACGCCAATAAGTTTAGGCTTGTTTTAAGGCACAAGTTAGGGACATGTTTTCGGCCGATTATTTCAACCGATTCTGTTTATTTTCTGATTGTTTGATGCATTCAAAATCAAACATTGTTAATTTTTCTATTTTTTGCATTCAATTTGCAGTTCTTTAAAATAAAAAAGGATAAAGAAAATTAAAATTTTCTAGTTTGTATTGGATACCCCAACTGGCGTAGAAAATTCACGCATTTTGGGTTACCTCAATTGGCGTTAAAAACTCAACGCTAGTATAATTTTTTATCACTTATTTGTAGTAATTGTAATTATTAGGTCGTGATAGCCTGGTTGGTAGTGCGTTGGATGTACATGCTTAGGACTGAGAATTCGAAATCGACAGTGTGTGTATGGTGGACGTTAAATCTGTCGTGGTCACAAAGTCCTCCATGTCGAGAGTAATAACACTGAGGGTACTGTATAGGAGGTAATCGTTCACTGTTCCAGATCAAAATTACGATCTGTGGGTGAATGGAGTCTGCTCTGTGAAAAGATTTTGAGTTAATTGTGAACTAGAAGTCAGACTTCTGCCCTCGAGTGCTCAGGGGTCCATACCCTTAGAAATAACTGCATCCCTCCTTCCGTTGTAAAGCGAAACACGACGACAACTGCAACAATTGTAATTATTTAATGAAACGTAACTAAAATAAAATTTCTGTGTTAACCGAAGTAGAAATTGATTTTTATTTTTTTTATATTACTTGATTTTTAATTAAAAATCTAAATATGATATTGAAAAGCCCTTTCTTAATTCCTTATTGCGCCACAATTAACTATGTTTCAAATTTGGTAAATTTAGGTTCAACACTCTTCACATCATCAAGTTACATTGTGTAGTTCACAGGTTATACACAGTCCTATTAACGGAAGATAGCTTTCTGTTTTTCATAGCAAAAACTGGCTAAATCCATTAGGTAAAAGTTTGAAATCTGTAACAAGCATTCAATGAAAGAATGTCACTGGCCGATTTAGTAATTAATTCTAAATTCTCTTTGATATTAATTACACCTTATAAAATGAAATACGCCTACCACATGTAATTTATTAAATCGTATTTAATACAGAAAAACAACAAATAAAATTAAATTACTCAGTTCAGCAAAATATCACTGGGGAAGAAAAACCAGAAAGTTGCTTTCCTTTTTTTGAGTTATAATTAATAATGAAAAGTAGAGAAAATTACCTCTAAGAAAAATGGTATGACATTAGTTCCACTTGACGAAGAACTGCGAGGTCAATTAAATAATGACCGATCATTATGAAGCTGCAAATAAAGTTGTTAATTTGCCATGAAAAAAAATCGCCAAAAATATCTGTTGATGGTGATATTATCGATAAAAAAAATGGTCTTTTAGGCTGTAATAGGAGCTGCATCTTTCACGATCCCGCCTTCAGGTGGAGGTCATAAGTTCATCTCTCCGCCTAGAGACATTTTATATGTATTTTTTTTCTTTTTTCCAATTTCTACTCTTAATGAACTTGTCCATCTTTTTCACTCCTGTTCAAAGTTTTCTATTTTTGTCGTTTTTTATAGTTATTTCTAAATAGACTATTTAGCATTGTGCTAAATTGTTTAATTTTAAAAGACTGGTAGTGGTTGTAACCTGCACAATTTCCTAATCACGATTGTTTATAAATGTAGATACAGTTACCTGTAACATCGTACTCAAATAAAATGATTTCACTAATACGATGAGTAACTTATTTCTTTTTATTCGGTTTAGTTTAATTATATAAACATCCCATTTTAAAACAATTCTAGAGCTATTTAGGACATATCTCGTAATTTTGAGCCGAGGTCATATAATGAAGACGATACATAAGATGACGCCCCCCTCCAAGTTTTCGCGCCACACCAGTGGAGGCCGTTTCAGCGTGCACCAGACCCGCTTACACGATGTTTCTTCCGTGTAATCGGATATCGAAGCTGAAGCCCTCCGGTTCCGAAGCTTAATAGCAACACCAGGCCACAGCGGCTCTTTTTTTATATCTAAATCATCATTAAACAATTCGTATAATTCATATGAAGTGTAATTAAAATTTGTGAAAACTTTAGAATCACACGTGCATTTCATTAGAAAATCCTCTATTCTCTCCAAATTGATAAAAACATACAGATAAAATGATTTGTTAAAGTGTATGAAGAACTTTGTAATGATCTCTGATGATAAATAGGGTATATAGATATCCTGATTTCGTACATTATCCATTATTTTTTCAAAGAATCAAGAAATCTTCCCCAGGTGTTCGCATCAGTCATGGCAAAATAATGCCTTGAAAATAATTTTTTTCTAAGTTTGTGTCTGTTAAATTTATTTTCTTTTAAAATGCATCGTCCATGATAAATAAGAAAAAAAAATTTAAAACATGATAATCTCTTAAAATGAACTAACCAAATACTGAATAAAGATAAGTACAACTTAGGTTAATAAAACGATTAGCAAAGAAATAATAATAAATTTAAAAGTAAGGTAATCGTGCATTGTCTCTAAAATATTAAGACAAAACTTTTTCCTAAGATTTGTGCCTTTTCGATTTATTTTATTTTAAAAAGCATTATCCATGATAAATAAGAATGAAAGTGAAATATCGTCAATAAAATCCTTATTACCTCTTAAAATGAAAATTAGATATTGAATATAAAATAAGTCTATCAAACGAATATAATAATAAATATAAAAGTTTGATATCAAGTGTTATTTCGTCGCAAATTGTCATTGAGATATTAATATTCATCTACCCTCATCAGTCATGGATCTAAAGAATACTGCCCTTAAAAGAAAAAGAATTTTTGCCTAAGATTTTTTCTAGTAAATTTGATTTTAAAATGTCTCTTTCATAATAAATAAGAAACAAAATTGAATTACCTTTAACAAATGAATCAATCTTTCAAAATGAAAAATCAAATGCTGAACAAAAATAAATACAGCTTTGTAAACAAATGAATATCAAAAAAATAATAAATTTAATAATTGGGCATTAAGTATTATTTCTTTGCACGCGGCCTATAATATATTAAAATACATCTGTCCTAATAAATCACGGCTCTACATAATAGTACCCTTAAAAGTCAAAAAAAAATTGTAATATTTGTTACTTTTCAATTTTGTCTTGAAACACATCATCAATGATAAACAGAAAAAAAATCAAATTTCAACAAAAACATGATATTTCTCTAAAGGAAAAATCAAATCTCGAAAAAAAAAAATACAAACTAGTGCCATTCAAGAGAAAGGCAATAAAATACTGATGAGTTCAAACGTTCATTATTAAATATAATTTTATTCCACGCAGTCTATAAATTATTAATATTCTTTGATAAAATTTCTTACTTTGTTGCTTATCATCATATTTTTTTGTAATTGTAATAATAAGAAAAAATTTTGCCTCCAATAATTTCTTAAAATCCATATCAATTTTTTAAATAATGTCTTTTTTACTTATACATACAAACATAAGATTTAAGCCCATTAAAATTATTCCTAAAATATTTGTTTTTCATAATTCGTATTTTTTTTAAATTTAACTTTTTGAATTTGTTTGCAAATCTATTAAAGCAATTAATGGAAAGATAATCTGATCTTTTTTTATTCCTTCTAAAATAGATATATAAGCTTGCTGCTAATATATCTATTTTAGAAGGAATAAGGAATTTAGAAGGATCAGTGAAGCTTGATAGTTACAAATGAAGCTGTTCTTTGGATATATCAGTTGGTTACCAAGCAATATTAAGAAAGATACATTAGCAATAGAAATAGAAGTTAAACTTTAATTTACGCTTATTATTTTTAACTCTTTAATTAAAATCACACTAAAAATAAAACCAAAAAAAAATGGAAATGAAAAAAAAAATTATTTAAACCTTTTTTATTATTATTTTAAATATAAATTATTAATACGTGTTTTCAAATGAGCTATTACATTTTATAAAAGTATTATTTAAATTTCCTTAATATATTGATGAAACTTAAAAATATTTTTTACTAATGGAAGTTGTATTTAAAAATATTTATTTCTATGCCAATTTATTTGGAGAATATATCATTTCAAAGAGGAAAAATTTATAGGGATTTACAAAATTATAGTTTGGGAAAATTTTCTTCGTGAAATTTATTTGCAATTACAATCACAAAAATTTCTAAATGAAATAAAAACATTAAATATTTCTAATATAGTTTTATTTTGTTATAAAACACATGATTTAATGTGCATTATTAATTTTAAATAGAACCGGAATTCATTCGTTAAATTCATAACACTTATTAGTATAAAAATGAAATAAACAAGAACATACAACTGATATACTAATATTAAATGTTTGTAATTTAAAAAAAATAATTGTATCAGAATTCCTAAAGAAATTTTTGCCATATCAAAGTGTTCAAATATTTTCCAATCGATTCACTTCCAAAAATAAGTTTACCAATAAAATACCCAAATCTCTAAAGAATTAAAATGGCAAATTTTAAGTAATTTATCTGAATTTTTAAGGAACAAATTTTTAGCTTTAACTTTTAATTCTTCCTGTACTCACAGTTTTTATATTTACATTTATATTTTCAAAATTTATATAAATTTGCCTTGTTTCATTTATTTACATTTTAATTTACTGACATTTGCCTTGCTCCATTTATTTACATTTTAATTTACCTACATTTGCCTTGTTTCATTTATTTACATTTTAATTTGAATACATTTGCATTTTTTATTAATTTACATTTTTTTATTAATTTGTTTACATTTATTTACAAAAAGCATAGATTATGAAAAAACAACAAAAAAAAACTATTTCATTGTGGTTTTTACAAGTATTTAAAATAAAATATTTTGAAACAATCTTACCATGACACATTTTTCAGGTACAAAATCAAATTAACAGGCCATTTAAATCAATATATATATGATTTATATCAATGTTAATTATTTTTATTATTATCAGATAATAATTTTATATTTGACACTGTCTCGAAAAGTAAACAAGTGCATTCTAGATGACTTCTAGAGATCAACAGACAAGGTCTGTAGATCTCTAGAAAGTCTCCTCACTTAGAATCTATTCTTAAAGCAATCGAGAGAGGCTTAAATGCTTCTCGTGAGTATGTAGTCTCCAGCTACTTAAGCTGGATAATGCATATTCTCACGAAGCATTAAGTATATGTCCTAAAATAAGTTTCTACAGCCATCCTGAATCATTCTCTTTGAATGATCTGAAGATAGTCTTCAAAGTGTCCGAAGAATTTATCTTCCATGATTTTCGAATTAACTACACAAGATCGGAGAAAAACACGCCGTTCTAGAAAAAGATGTTGAATCGTTTTAAGAATTCTAGAATAAATAAGTTTATTTGCTAATTCATAAAATTCTTTGTAATTGTTAAAAAAATTTAAGAATCAAAAATAACACATATTTTGAAATCAGCATAGTAAAGTAAAATTGAACACCTTATTCAATATATAAATCCACTTAAAATATGTACATTAGAAAACACATTAGATATAATCGAATTTTAAAAAATCAGTTTTTAATCGTAATGGAATTGCGTTAACATTTGCTCACATACCCAAATTTTAAAGAATAAATCTCCTAATGTCCTTTAAAACATCTTATAAGCATTACAATGGAATATTCTGAGGAAGATTTTATCGCGATCGTGAGATTATCATAGTAGTTTAGATAGTATTTCTCAAGTATACTCGGTCTGTATGTGAATCACTTGTTAAACGATTTGTATCTAATAGCTTTGCAATATAATTAAGCTGTTGAGAACCAGAACTTCTATGCAGTTTTTAGAGTAGAACGTCCTGATAATTTTCACTTTCAACCATTACTATTGACTTTTAAGGGAAAAGCACAAATGTTTTTCTCATGCGTGTGTAAATTATCTCATGGAACTCGATTATTCTGATCCATTTTTCTAGTTATCAACCTAAATTCGAAGGAAATAAAATAGTGGTAATACTTAAATTTTGAAAACCTATCAATGTTTAGTCTTATGCGTATTTTTACAATTTGATTGAAATGTTTGTTCACAATTTTTATCCGAAAACCTTATAATTCAAATAAATGATATATTTTCGATTTAATGAAAATAATTTTAAATGAAAAAAAAAATCTAGCTTTGGGAAGGAGGACATAATAGTCTGGTAACAAACTATGACAAATCAAATATATTTCTTGTTCTAAAATTTAAATTAATAGGATTTACAATAGCATTTCATTAAAAAATTATTATATTTCTTTAGTAAACTGAATTGCAAATTTCTTTACTAGTTTCAAATTAAATCTGCCTAAATTGAGATATTTCAAAGGTAACATTTAGAATTACGAAATCTTTTTCTTTCTTTTTTCAAAATTATTCATACCTTTCCCCTTTTCTCCAACGTCTTTTGAATGTTAATTGGAAGTATTTATTTCTAATATTCGAACAAATACGTCTGAAGAATATTTACACTCTTTAATGTTCTTTAAAAAACGTAACGAAAAAAAACTTGGTATTCGTAATATTGTAAAAAAATTATTCCAATTAAGGGACACAAAGTATATGTAATGAATGTTATCGGTATTATTACTTTTAACAGAAAACCATATGCTCCATAATTCACAAAATAAATTTGCTTTGAATGCTTTTTTTTCTTGCTTATTTTCATTCATGAAATTTGTTTTACAATTTTGTTCTTAAAAAATATATATTATTTTCTGAGTGCCGAAGTCTTTCTTTCGTTCGCTTTCTCATTGTTTTCTAAGCAGGCAGACAATTTCTTGTAGTGAAGCCAAGGGCAAACAGCAAGGAGTAAGTTTCAATGTGATTATTAAAACTTTCTAATAGAATTTCGCTAAATACGATTCTTATAGTTTGCCCTATCATGACGGCACAGTCAATGGCCATTCGAAACGGATTACGAGAAATTGTGGACACGAGTCCGATTTTAACTAAGTACATAAAGAAAAAAGTATTTTATAAACTTTTCTTTAAGATAATTCATTATCTTTAAAAGAATTTCATTTGTATTATCTTTTAAAAATCTGCTTTAATACTTTTCCTAATCGCAATAAATTTTAATAAAAAAAATCATGAAAAACGGAGTTTTGCAATTAGTTAAGTTGCAAGAAATAAAAAATGGCGCTAGTTTTCCCCTATTTGTTTATTTCTTTCACTTCTGCTTTGAATATCATCAAACATCCCAAAACATCTAATTTCTCCAAGGATTCATCTCAGGTAAAAGTCTAATAGGGACTTTTAAAAAAATGGAAGGAGATTTCTTCATTGAATCACCTGATAAAGAAGTTATGACTTCTCTATAAGAATGTATGTAATAAGAAAAGATAAGCGAATGGAAAATATTTAGGGAAAAATACAGATAAGAAAATGAAAGGAAAAAAACGAATGAAGAAGATTTTGAAGTAACTTAAAACATTTTATAAAAGATGAATGATTTTCATCTAACTTGCGGAGAGGCGTACAACAACATTGATGATATATAATATTGCAGTTTTTTTTTCATTAGTATCCCTTTTGAAGAAGCTGATTCGGAATACACTACGGAGTTATTAAGTATCGGTCAGATGATAGGAAAATGCCGGAATTGACGCTCCCCCACCCCTCTCCACGCCACATTAAGGGGAAATTCAAATTCGACAGATTTATCGTACACTTAATCTACTTACACGGCGAATCTTCGATGGAACCAAGAGCCAGAAAAACTCTGGTCTGAAATCCAAGATATTTCAAACAAGCCACAAAGGCCTCCAATTCAGAAAAAGAAAAATGGACTTCATATTTAAATTGAAAAATATAGTTAAACAATGAGCATTATGAGAGGCCTTTTATTATTTGCTAGCATTGATTGTAATTAGGATGCATGCCTGACTTCCATGTTGATTGGTCAAATATTTTTCTTAAATTTTCTTTAAACAGCATAATTTTATTCGTTATCATTATACTAAGTGATAATAATTATCAAAGGCCTTATAAATCGGAGGAACGAAAAGGAAAATTAAACTAATATACAGGAAAAAAGGATTTTAAATAATTTTGTTTTTATTGTTACATTTTTTTAATCCAGGGAAATTCGTAGAAGCCGATTAGATTTGAACAAATATTTTTGGCAATGAAATTAAATAATTTGAATGTGTTTAGGTTGATAATAAATAAATAATTAACTTATAAAAATAAATAATTACAATAATAAAAAAACTTATACATTTAAAAATATAAATATTTTATATTAGCCTGTTTCTCATTTACAATAAATCTCTCTTTGCCAATTTTAGATTAAATATGCACTTCATCGAAAAGAAAAGGGATGTATAAACATTTACAAAAAGAGAATTCCCATTAGACAATATCAAAAACTTTTTTTTAGATTATCTAATTAGACTCTAAATTCCAGCACTTTTAATATCTTACAACTATTCTCAAAAGGTTTCGAAGTTTTTGTAAGCCCAGTTTCCCTTGGATATTTTAGAAGGATTTGATCCATTATGAGAGCATTGAAAATAATAAATAAATTTAGTAAGACTTTGTACGTTTTATTTAGTTTACATTTTTATTTTCAAATATAATTACATGTATTGTGAAATATGGTGAAATTAACATTTTCATTATAGTCTGTAACTCAAAATGGTATTTGATAAATTTTAAATATAAATAAAGACACAAAAACAAACAATAAAAAGATGAAAAATTTGAATTTGCATTGTGAAGATATTTTCATGCCAAAATCTCAGGCTCAATAAATTAATATCACTAAATAATTCATAAAATGTAATTTCATACATATACTTTAAATAATGAATTCTGAAATTATTCGTTAATTTGAAATTTCCTATATGCCTTTAATTTAAAATAGCTTTAAAATAAGGAAATTTTTAACACATTTAAAATCTAAATACGATTATATTGGATTAAACACACTTCTGTTTTCTATATCTATTCAATACTAAAGGCTTAAATGAATACCGAGTAATTGTAAAATATTCTAAGTAATTATAAAATAATATATGTTAACGTAAGAACTATTACTACAAAGATAAGAATTATATCATTTACATAAAATCCTTTTTAAAGAGAGAAAGCATCTTAAGGTCAATCAATTTCTTCGAATCAACAAAAATCAAATTATCTATATTTAATCACGTTTCCCAATTCGAATATAATTTGCAAAACTGGGAAATTTCCCAAGCGACATTCTGAATAATTACTTCCATTCATTATTATCTTTTAGTCAACCTTAATTTTTTTCATTGAAATAACTGTCTTAATATTGACATGCCTACATATATATGTCTATGTGTTTGGCTTGACTTAGCCCACTTCTTCCTGAAGCGTTTGTATTTTTCAATACGCCCACCTACAGGCAGCATGCTCATTTTCTAATTCTGTTTTTCATTCAGCTTCTCTCAAACCATCCCGATTTTGACCTACAACTACCTTTCTTTTTTCCCCTCTTGGATTTATAGATTTTTTTTTATTTTTCTCATCTTGAAATATCCGATTGACTTGTTTTTTACGAACCGACTCTGGGTTAGAGTGACAGTCTGCGTCTCTCCTCGAAACCGGGTTACCCCATGCTGGTTGCACCAAAGAGGGAAGTGGGGCTCTTTTCTTCCATTCTTTTCCGTATGCTTTTTCTAACAATGTAATTTCCGAAAATTACACTTTTTAAAGCAGGACGTGGCATTAAACTGTCCATGAGACAGGAATTATGGGATGGGTCTGAGCTCCAATTTTGGAGGCTTTTATTAAAAATAGATCAGAAATGCAAATCCTTAACCTCTTCTTGCGAATGGATTCGAAAATGTGCTGCAAAAAATTTAAAATACATTCTTGAATTATTCAGCTATATAAAAGTTTTATTATAAATCTTGGTTTCATTGTTTAGAGATTAGGTCAATCAATAGTCAAGTTTAAGCACGTAAAAAAAAACAAAAGTACATTGGATTGTAAAGGCTTAAGAATTCTCGAAAACAATTTTAAAAAACCTTAGGATATTTATTTATTTGCATACACTCACATAACTTATTCAAGGGGAACCGATTCGGAGAGTATGAAATCTCAGTACTATATAATGCAGAGAAAAAAAAATTTAAGATATATAAAAATATATATACATATGTAAAGAAGTGTCAAAACTATAAAAATACTAAAACTCAAAAAGCAAAGCAAATGTTAAAACTTATAAATGTCTGAAAAAATATGAAATTCAAAAAAATTCAAGATATAGTCTTTACTGAAGTTATAACTTTTAAAAGGACTTTGTCTTAAAATAGATGAAAATTCCCACAAACGGTTAAAAAGAAACAAAGTCACACTTTTCCCAAAAAATAAACCTGCCTGCCGATGTTTATTGAAAATCCTAAATTTTTCTTTCAGTTCCCTTAGGGTACATTTGTTATTAGATATTTTAAATCATTCAATTTTGTTACCACGGGAGGTCTATTTAAAACAAAATCTGTAGTGCAAATACATTTAAAAACTTTCTGACCCAACAACACTTTACAAACAACATTTACGAATCAAGTTACTGGGTTGATATGAAACGAATGAGCCATGGTTTGTTAAAAAACGAATTATATTTACTATTAATATTTTAGTTATGGTCAAAAGACTCAATGAAGCGTTTCCCTAAAGCCCTTGGTTATCTTATAATTTTACCAATTCACAAATTATCTGAGTTTAATTTCATTTATGATTCAGGTTTTGAATCTTAAAAATTAGACAAAAAGAAAGTCAATTTTTGTTAAACATAACAATTGAAAATATAGCAGAAGTCAAAAATTTGCAAAAAAATTAATTTTTCAAATAAATCAAAGATTGTGTTAACACAATCAGATCATTATATTTACAAATTCCTTTTAAATTAGGAGATATTAATTTTTTTGAAAGTGAAGTTGTGCAGTTGTTCAAGTTACAGTCTAGAACAAGGTATATGTTTTTTACTTTAACGTATGCAAAGTATATAAAGGAGACACTAGTGTTATCGTCAACAAAATTCTAATTCAAGATTTTGATGATTCTATATGTTTCTCACTTTCCTGAGCTCGAAAAACACATTTCTGTCGATCTATAACACGATGAGTCAGAAATGAAAGTTAGATAGATGAAATTTGGTATACATTATCTATTCTAAATTTCTGAAAAAAATACATTTTTAATGAAATCAATTCAGAGGAAATCTGTCCGGCTATCTGATTATGTTAGTGTTACTTACGAAACTAAGAGCTAGATGGGTAAACTTTGGTACAGAGATTGAGTACCTAAATTGTAGATATATATATAAAATTTGGAATCAAAACTGTCAATAGCTTGAGGATCTGTGGGTCTATATTTTAACAAGAATATAAATGTTCAAAATCAGATTGATTTACCTATATGAAGGGTCATATTGGCCTGGTGGTAAAGTCTCGGCTCGGGAGTAGTAGTGTTTCAAGGTTCGAGACCCGATTCCCCCGTAGAAATGTCGTTTAAAGGGGTCCATTACACGTTAAATCAGTCACGGTGAAACGTTCTCTCTCTCGTGTGGTGCCAGCTCAGGTGTCATCTTCGTCATCTGACAGTGGTTCAAAATTACAAGAGCCATCCTAATTTAATCTTAAGGTTGCTTTACAACGGATATTTTAATTTAACTAAACTATATTAAACATATGAAATTTGGTATGTAATTTCATGACTGCAGTTATTGTTCTGCGTCAAATTTTAGTTTAAATCGGTATAATAAAAGTGCCTAAAATGCACATTTGCCTCACAAATCCCAAAAGAATTCATTCTAATAAGTTCTTTATGGAGTGTTATTTGCGAATAGCATAATTTACCAAATATATTTATTAGTATGTGAGAAAGTTTTAAAGTAACCATTCCTTAGTTTGTTTAGAAATTTAGTCAATTTACAGAAAAATTCAAATAATGTCACCAAATTCATCCTAAAAGCCGAATAACCTTGCAATGATATCAATTCCTGAATATCTCAAAATTTTCATGAAGATGCAGTGTCAAAATGAAGTTAAATATCTGAATAAGAAAAGAATTAATTAATGTAAAAATTTAAATAAACTCTTATGCACTACCTTAGGCATAATGATCACGTGTGCTGGTGATACTCAGTACTATGATAGGACAGTCTATGTAATAAGATGCTTCTTTCTCTGATAACTTAATTGTAGACAAAATAATCATTGAACTCTTTATGTAGTTAAAAGTTAACACAAAAAGAGAAAATGATCAGTTTAATTAAAAAAATAAATTTGAATCACTGAGGATTCATGCAGCAACCAATATATTAACTAATTTTTCTGTATGAATTTATTGTAGATTTTAGACAATTCATACATTCAATATAAATGAACTCCAATAGCAGCATTCTTAAAATTGACAAATTTTTATGTTTGATTCTTTCTTTCACTCATTAATTTTTATTTCCCAAATGTCTATTTATATCAAAGTCATCTCTATTTCCCCCCTGTCTTATGATTTGAGACATCCGTGTTTCTACAGTCATAATAAATGGACGTTCCACTTCAAGTAGCAAACAAATTCACTTCAATAACCGTTAGTTAGCCAACAACCGAATCTGGAAATACATATAGTCCTCAAATCATGCGTTAGTCTGGGACATCGGAGAAATAATGTTCGAAGTTGTCAGCACTGTTATGGTTTTCATTGCCTCGATACACTTGATTGAATCCTGCAAAATCTTGAGTCATGCGTCCGGAAATCTGCTTCCTTTAAGTGGGAGCGTCGTTAATGTCAGCCACTGTATTCCACTTTATTGAAACTTTCCTATAGAATTTCTTTATAAACTTATCAGTAACCTTTACAATATATGTTGCTTAACCCCAGCATTGACGCAGCATAAAATTTCCATATTTCATAGTCGTTCGCTTGAAAACTAAATCCAGATATTTAATTTTCTTCATTACGTAGCCCTGAATTATTAGAATTATAATATTTACCCACATATTGATTAAATTTCAAGTATCTTTATGACATTAATTAGTTATATAGCAACTAATACTTTATCATCTTCAAAAATTCAGCATAACTAACTAGCAGACTCCGCTCAGTTTTACTACTAATATAAATTGTTTACTTCTGGAACAGAGATAGCGCGTCTTCCTCGTGTTATGGGAGTCCTGGGTTCGGGCATGGTGGTTCTTCTATGTGCTATCCGTGAGATGTGTAACTGTGCCCCCCTCGATGTTAAATGGGACTGTACAAATGAATGTGAAGAGTATGTAATTAAAGTCGTACTTTTGGCCCTTGTTGGCGCTACTTGAAACAAGAGACGCTTATCTCTCGGCTTAAAATCTGCTGATGTATAAGCGGGGCTTGTTCATGGCAAGTGCCATTAGTAACAACAGCAAATTGTATACTCATTAAAATTTAACGTAACATTTTTGTGGTTAAATAAAACTATTGTGCATTTAATCAGTGAGACTTACTGTAATTACTTTAACTTTGGAACTAAATTATGAAATAAAAAATAACTTATAGGCAATATCCATCAGATTTTACTTACTGCTGTATGATTTTTGCACAACCTAAATGAAATAAGTAAATTTCTTTTCAATATGTGAAATGTTTTGCATAAACAATTATTCATGTTTGTGATAAGAAAATTCAAACAGATAATTTTATAACTTACCAACGTCATGCAGTTTAGAATACATTGATTAGAGATATATGCTTATATGCGTAGAGAACAATTTTTTTAAAAAAAAAAATTAGAGTCGTATCGATATCTCTACTAAGCAGAAATATGATAGAAAAGAGATCAAAATAAAAGCAGAAATGATATTTTGCTTTTATTTTGATTGAAATACTTGGAATATTTGTTTGCAACGTGTTTAAACTTTGGTTGAAAGATTTCAAAAATTCTTTATGATTTCCACTCTACGTTATTATTTGTTGTCTCTGATTTCCATTCCGATGTTTTGGTTGAGAATATGAGAACATAAAAAGCTGTCAATAAAAAAAATCTTTGTATCAAAAAGAAATGGTGGATTGGGGAATGTCTAAAGAAAAAAAGGGGACATAGCCATCATTAATCAACTATGAGAAGTTATCTTTTTTTTTTCTTTTGCCTTTAAAATTTAAATCTTTAAACCGCATTTTTAAAACATACAAAAAAGAATCTTAAATATAAGATTAAGTTTTCGCCAAGGAGCATAAAAACAGCAAAGGATCTCTGAATTTGAAAAAAAAAACTTCCCTAGTTAACAAACCTATTTTTAAGGTAGAAAATTTTATAGATCAAAAAATATCTGGTTTAAAATAGAAAATTGCAAGATTTGTGAAATGAATTCAGAAATAACTGGAGTGGTCTTCCCGAAATTTTATCACATTCTCTTTAATATACCATCGACATGGTAAGAAATTATTCCAGTATTCAAATTTATATTTTCAGAGTGCCGGCTTTCTCACACAGAGGTAGCGCGTCTTCCTCGTGTTTTGGGAGTCCCGAGTTCGAGTCCCGGTTATGGCATGGTTGCTCTTCTGTGGGCTATCTGTGAGATGTGTGACTTGCATCTGTGCCCCCCCCCCCCAATAAAAAGGTGCTGTACAAGCGAATGTTATGAGTGTGTAGCTAAATTCGAACTCTTGGCCCTAGTTGGCGCTACTTGAAAAAAGAGATGCTTATTCTTCGGTTTAAAATCGGTTGATGTATCAGCGGGGCTTGTTCATGGCAAGTGCCATAAGTAACAATAACAACATATTTTCAGAGTTGAACGCATGCAAGTATGTGCGTTTCCTTACTATAACAAACAAAACTGATGACTTGTCCATCAGGTGCATCTCTTTTCGCGTAAATCTTACTTTTTTGTCAACTTTAGCATTCTATCTTTGGTGATATTTTGATTGGGAATTGATTTCCGCCCTATGATTAATACACGAGAGTAAGAAAATTGATTATTTATTTTCAAGGGCTTCACACAGTAATTTTTAGTAATTTATATCATCTTGTTTTTGAGCTGGATTTATGTGCATGCGAAAGTAACAAAGGTCAGATGGTCAATTTCTGGGAGTATATTGTTATGATTCCGATATGGAACATCTATTCCAAATGCTAAACTTAAATCAAATTTTATTTGCAGACAGATAAACGTAATTTCAAAAATGGGTCTTTCGGATGCAGGTAAAGTTTGAAACTTAGAAATTTACTCGAATCTTTTATCGATTAGAATATCTTGTCACTGATACTTCGTAAACGAAGCAGCAGAAATGTTTGAAAAGAAATGAGAAATGTTAATCAATTTTTTAGGAAATCATAAATCCACAGATTATTATGATATCATAAATTAATTTCTAAAGTCAAAAATATGTTTTTTTAAAAATATACCCCTGAAGATTCATCTTTTAATCCTTTGCACTCGATGGTGCCTCTTGGGCATCATTCAAGACGGTGCATCATTTTGACGTTTTATTTATTTATTTTTCAATTTTGATTATTGAAAATGCATACAGAATGGTAAAAAGATGGAGAAATTTTAAACACACACACAAATTTGGAGCTATAAACAAGCCCTTGTATATTGAATTATGCACCGAATTACTTTTCCGACTGCAAAGGGTTAAATACCCATAATGAATTCTTAACTAAAACCCTAATCAGTGGGGAATAAAACGTTTTCATCAAGAAATATGTGCGATGGTTAAGGGCGCCTAGAGAAGACTGAGTGAAGATAATAAGATATTAACTAATTGTTCACTAGAGAAAATCACTATCTCGAACCTTTTAGATGATTCAAAGGATATAACTCATTTATACAAATATGCCAATTTGACTCCCATTGACCCCCTCCCCCCCCAAAAAAAAACCCCTCGCCAGTTGGGGGGGGGTGTTTGTTTCTGTTTTATTGCCATCTTTGAGTGGGTTCTGTTATTAACCTTTTGCCCTCAAGATTGGGCATCATTTTGACGTTTTATTTATTTGTTCTTTTTAAAAAATTTAATTGTTAAAAACTCCTAAATAATGTTTAAGCGATGTAGAGGAACTTTTAAAAGAAATTCGACTTAAAAGAATTTTGTTTATTGTTATGAAAAATAAATATACGTATCTTTGTATCAGGTGAATAATTTTGCATCGAATTATGTTTCGGAGTGTAAAGGGTTAAAATATTAGTATCAAAATGGATGGTGGTGCCAGACTACTTATATATTTTAATTCAACATGAAATTATTACAATAATCCTTTATTTACCTCTATATCATTAAAAAAGTTAAATTATATACTAGCGTGTAATAATTATTTCAGAAGAAACTAAATTTAAACGTGTATTTATATTTATCATTAATACAAAATTACACAGAAAAACACTAATATTAAAATTGTAATAATTAATCATTTATATATGAATTTTCTTAACTTCATAATTAGATGATACATTCTATATTGGGCATTTATTATTTTAATTTCTGAAATACTATGAAGGCATTTGAGATAATGGTGCATTTTTAAGTGAATTTTGTGTCATATATATCATAAAAGAAACTGCAATCTCCTTGGATTTTATACAAACATTTGGAAAAGCTAAATGTACGCAATTCTTTTCAAACACATTTTTAACAAGAAAATAACACAAGACATGAATGATAATTCCCGGATGAAACGCAAGACGTTCACAGACTGATTTCATGGACATTTTTCAGTTCAGTAGTTTTGATGGTTATCATTTGATCAGAGGTTTTGTTATTCGTTTCAGAGATCAGATAGTAGTGCTAAATTACTGGTTTATAGTAAATAACTTCATAAAAAATTCAATTTTTCAATAAAATTTTTGTTAGAACCTGAAATTCCTTCAATCTTATTTAGATTTTTAAGGTTATTTCGTTGGTACTAGTTATGCTATTATTGTTAGAAAATTTTGAAGATTTTTTTCTGCAATTTTTTGCTAAATTTTAAAGGAGAATAAGCTTATTTTACAATGACTTCTTTATTTCTTAAAAATAAGGAGATGTATTTTATTATATAAATTTTGCCTCACGAGCGTTGAAATTTTATTGCAGCTTTCTATATGTATCTAATGAGATTTCTTTGACTCTGAATGAAAAACCATTAAGGAAGAATAATTTAACATTGGCATCCTATGAGACGAATACTTAATTCGAGTCTAACAATAGCAGATTTTGCTGATAGGGGAAGTGTTAGTTGTTTATTTTCTCACAGAGGAATGGCCGCTCACACCATTCTTCGTCCATGTGACACAATAAAATATACGTCTTAATAAAGCGAAAAGAAATGACTTGGATTCAGTTTAATTTCCCATTGAGGCATCCGCTATTAGTTGGTATGGTATCGAAGATCGTATCAATTGATAGTTTGAAAATAAAATTTAAACCATTGTTGAATTTTTTTTTTCAATTCCTACCATTATCTCACAATCTTCCTGTATTTATATATCTTGCTCAAATGCTCAGTTGTTAATAAAATACTTTTTATACATCCCTTCCACATCAAGTAATTTTTTTAACTTGTTGCGGATGACATTCGATGTTAATACAGTTTTTTTCAAATATTAATTCATTAATTTTTTATTAATTAGTTAAAAGCTAACTTTCCCGACAAAAAAATTTTCATTTCCCCGCCGCCAAATAAGTAACGAATTCAATTTGCTTTTTTCGCATTCTAATGAGGTTTTGGCTTACCATGTTTTTGGTCGATTATTTTAAACCAATCTGTTTATTTTCATAATGTTTGATGCATTTAAAAATAAATATTGTTAATTAATCGAATTTTCAGATTCATTTTGAAGTACTTTCGAATTAAAATAATACAGAATAAAGAAAATTAGAAATTTCTTATCTGTATTGTGTTCCCGAACTGTTGTAGAAAAATCACGCAATTTGAGTTGTCACAAATGGCTTTGAATCCTCAATTTGCGTTGAATAAAATTTTTGATCAATTATTTACAGTTATTGTAATTGTCAGGCTGGGATAGTCTGGTTGGTATGGAGTTGGATTAGCATCCCTGGGGCTGCGAGTTCGAGTACCATAGATAAAAAGATGAATGTAAATTGCCAGTAAACTAGCTTTCTATTTTGCTGATAAATACTGTAATACTGTCATTGATATACATATTTATATTAATTATAATTATTTAATAAGAAGTGACATTTAAAAATTAATCTATGGTAACCTAATTAAGAAATGATAAAAAAAATTTTTTTTATTTGTTTATACTTCAGTCAGTAAAAAATATATCTGACATATTTATCAATTTATCTATTAAAATTTCAAAGTCTCAATTATTTTAATGAATTGGATTTCTTGTGAATTTATTTAGTATTTTAATACTTAATAGAATTTTAAACAACAAATATTTGCCTTTTAATATAATACTAGTTATTTAAGTGTAATATATTGTAGCGTTTGATTTTGACTTCATATGTACTTTTCGGATATTATGATATTTCTATATTTTAAGTTGATTATCTCCATTGTTTTTTATGCAGTATTAATTAATCCGACTTATTTCAAATTTGTAAATTAATCTTTACTCACACTCTCATTTGCTAGAAATTTTATACGTAGGTGTACTCATGATTGCAATACACTATTTCAATTTTTTCATTTTCTTAATCATTAGTTTATCGTTTCAATTCTATTTCCTTTTGATTTTGAAACGATGGTTTTAAATAGATGAAGAGTGAGAATTTTTTTGAGATTCCACAATATTTATAATAAATAATTATTAAATATGATAAAGATTAGGAAGAAGAAAATAATAGCAATGAAAAAAAAAAGGTTTTGAAAACACAAATTTAATCAAGTTTTGGAAATAGAATTTTCATGAAAAATGTAGATTAAAAATTAAAATCTTAAAAACGTGAGGATTTGGAAACAAAATTATAAAGGAAAGAAAATCCTATGAATATTATAAAAAGAAAATGCATAATCTATTCATTAGAAAACAAAATGCATTATAAAATGTTAGTGAAATTTAATTTGCTTAAAGTTTTCCCATGTGCAATTTATTATTTTAACATTTTTGCTTTGACTACCAGATTATTCACATTAAAAAATACTTTTCTTTTTAGGATAGAGGTATATTAACTTTGGTAATTTCTTCTTTCATGTCTAAATTAAGGAAATTATTTAAAAATTACAATTAGTGAAACACATTTTGCATACATATGCATTAATTAAATTAGCAAATATGTAATAGAAAACCGAATAAACTGTGTAATTCGCATTTTTCATAATACAGGACTTAAAATCAGAAACTTATACATCTATTTCAATTGTAGAAAAGGTAACTACATTAAGTAATGAAATTATAGCAAAATTACAGTGTAGTTAAGTATATCTGGTATAAATACGTACTAATTAAACTGAAAAATCTGAAAGGAAATAGGGTAAACTTTGTACCTTGAATTATTCTTCATAATATTGGTAAAAAAAATTTGGAATTTAAATTTCTATTTCAGTTGTAAATTAAAATATTCTACTTCATAAGCCTAAATTTTCTCTGAACACTAAGCCATCAACTATATATATATATATATATATATATAGTTGATGGCT
>JAOUZG010031916.1:6027869-6055493 GCA_026289955.1 Argiope argentata | reverse complement strand
AAATTTTTAATTGCAAGTAAATTATGCAAAGGCTGTATACCTTTTATTGTTGGCTCGTCTTCATTTTGAATCAAATGTCAGGAGAAGGGATAGTTATATTAATCTGTGCATCTTCTTTTAAATAAAGTTTCAATCTAAATATGTAAGAATTATTTTCATATTATTCATATTACAAATTTTCTCAATTATTTTCCCTCATTTCGCTTAACAAATTTATTTGTGTTATTGGTCTTTATAAATTTATAAAATAATAAGTTCAGCTTGATTATTCAGCAATTTGATACAAGAGGGCAGCCGATACTAAGATAAGGTTAATAATGCCAGGTGCAGTAGTCTTCTCTGTTAATAAAAGAGTACCTTTTAAATACTTTTTCTTTTCTTTTCGAGAAATTTCGAATTTACGAAATAAGCATCGAATTTTATCTTTAAAGGCTTACATGAATCATTTTTCAACACTAAATAATTTCTTATTTTATTTCGATAATTATCCCAATAATTATTGCATTACTTTTAAATTTTGAAGTTAGTTTTGTTATTCTGGTCCCATTCTGTGAAAGTATGCCTCACAGAATGACTACCACTTCTTTAATTACAATTTTCAATAATAAATTATTTCAAATAATTTTAAAAAATGTTAAAAATTCTTCAGATAGCATGTATCTGTATAAATAACAGCTATTTAAAAGGTGTTAAGATCGTCAATGTTTACAGTCGTGGCGATTTAAATGAGCAGGTTTTGGTATGACCTTAATATAAAACCATTGGATAAAATTCTAAGCATTTTAAGAGGTTATTTGCTATGATTTATGCTTGAACGACGATTGTTTCCTTGAAATGTTTCATTAGCTCGAAAAGGAAGTCATTCCTTTAATTAAATTGTATGCTTTTTTAAAGATAACAAACTAATTTAGAATAACGGTTCTTGTAGATTATATTTAAAGTTTATATCCTGAATTTCCTTTTTATTGCCAGTTTTGTTTAGTATTTATGCTTAGTTAGCCATTGATTTCCAAACTAACCCTTTTACTATTTACAATAATGTGTTCTTTCAATAAATTACTAAGAATCATTAGAAAAAGCCTTGTGCTACTTCATTAACCTAACTTGTAAATCAAAACAGGATGGTTTAAAATAAAGCAATCTCTTTCAACATCAATTGGAAACTCCGAAAATAACTAGTTTTTAGTTAGTTGAATTTGCGTCAGCCATGCGCACATTTCCTTGTTATTTCCTCTTATAACACGTTTATATTCTTTTTTACTTGATCGTATCGTTAGAGAATCGCAAAGCATTAAAAACAATATTTCAAAGTCAAGGTTAAATCGATTATTTTTCACTCTCTTCCCAAAATGCATCAGAGAAATTAATGCTCCAGGCAGCCTGTAATTACAGATCATGTATATTTATCATGATATTTCAGGCCATTTCAAGTACCAACGGTTTTCGCTTTGGAATATGACTTCATCTTAAGGGAATGATATAATTTGCAGCAAAGTGCGAAATATTTTTCTAATGAACTTATTTAAATGGACCAGAATCTTTATTTTGATGTAAATAAAATAATTTATTACGAAATCGTCAAATAATATAAACAAGAACAATGAAGTTTGAATAAATTAATGTGTGTAAAATATCTCCACCTACCAAAAAAGCGTTGAGTTTTTCAGATAATTCGTTTGTTTGGTGCTATGTTAAAATGTAAATTTTGAAACGTTCTACAAGTTAAAAATATGATTGTTATTACAGATGTGCATAAAAAAGTCTTTAATTTTTTCTACTACAATATTAATTTGTTTAATATTGTTTAAAAATTTCAATTGTATAATTTTAATTAATATTTGTTTTTGAATAATTTCAGGTTAATTAATACACGATAAAATATGTGTTGATAGGACATTAAAATTATAATTTAAATTCAGTCAGTATTTAGAATTTTGATAAGTTTAGAAAGTACTTGTTGGGACCCATTTGGTTGCAAATATTTATCAATCATACCTTTTTTACAAATAAAAATTCGTTTTTCTAAGAATATTTTATAGAGTTATTACTGTGGAACATAATACTTGGATTCGAAAACCTATACATTTCAGTTTTTAAAAATGTATGCCGGCATCCTAGCATAGGAGTAGCACGTCTTTCCCGTGATCTGGACGTTCGAGTCCCGGTTTGGGCATATTTGCTTTTCATCTCTATTCTGTCAGTGCGGAGTGTGAATGTACCCTCCCCCCTGTAAAAAGGAAATGGACAAGCGATAGAGATGCATGAGTAGCTAAGACGTACTCTTGTCCCTAGATGGCGCAACTGGAAAACAAGAAACGCTCTCTCTGCTTAAAATCGCTGCTTTCGTTAAAGAGGTTGTCTTGGATAAGCGTCATAATAAAATAACAAAATTCATTTTTCATATAATCTCAGAAAAAATTATAAGTAAATGAAAATTCTTATTCGCAAGTATTTCATATCCACTTATTATATATACAAAAAGTAAATAAGTTTTGCATATGAGCATTTATTTATTTTTTATTTTAACTATTTATTATGTGATTTTCATAATATTTATGCTGTTTAATTTTATTCTTGTTCCATAACTGTATTTATCGGTAGTTGATAGAATTGCAGATTCTAAATTAGTGGGCCAGAAATTTGAGACAGGATTTTTCTATGAAAAACTCATTTTTGCGAGCGTAAAAATAGTTAAGTCTTTTGGAACCGTTACAATTTCCAAGATGTACACATCATTTGCAGGTGTATAAATATAATTGTACATATGTACCATATGGAAATAAAAAAGTTATCTTAATTATAAAATAAACAAATTAATCTGAAAATAAAACTAATCTAAATGAATACAATAGTTTAGATTATAATTTTAATGTTAATAACTTCCATCCAGGATAATCCAATATGTTTTGGAGAAATTTGTACAATTACATACAATTTCAGTTAATTCAGTTTCAATAGTAAACATGAGATATAAAAATTTTCCAAAATATTAAATGTATCTTAAAATCTCATATGCTATCTCAAAGATAATTATGAAACCAATTTTAATATTTTAATTTTTTTATTATTTTCATTTATCAGTATGCTTAAAAAAATCTAATATTTAAATAAATTCTTTATTCAAGACCAGTTTGTATAAATAAGATTTCTATGAAGCAAGTATATAGTTAGTTTCATATTAACCTGATTCTATTCATTTTGTTTGATGCTACATGAAAAAAATAGCTTATTATGTTCGAACAGATTAACCTTTTCATGAAATTTAATATAATCAACTTTATAATAATTACTTTAATCTATGTAATATAGCGTCAAATTTGGCAAGTTGTAATTGTACATATATTTTATCAGTCATGTTTTACGCACTTTTTAAAAATTTACCTTGTTTCTGGTTTGTAAAAGTGAAATTTTAATTGATTTTTTTTTTTTTGCACATTTACTAGCATACTAAACTTTTGAATTTTACAAGCATTTATATTCTTTTGAAACTTAATATTTCCAGAAATTAATCATTTAAACATTAATAAAATTTTCATTTTTCGTCAATGGATTTTTGGTGACGCCACAAACCTCATCCCCATATCATCAGGTTCTAACATAATAAAATATTTCGCAATATATTGTGAATTTTTCAAATTACTTTTAAAAATAAGAGCTAGTATTTAGTAACATATTATGACTTAATAAATAAAATGTCTTTCCCATTTTATTTTTAAAAAAAATCCTGTCTTTTTTTTGTAAAAAATATTTTTATTAGCTTTGATATATCACATCTTTCTATTGAATATCCAAATTTTAAATTGCGTTATTTTTTTGATAGAAAGAAGGACGTTACTTAATCTGAAGCTGTCACATGTCACTTATTGAGTATTGTTGAAATATCTCTTAGCAATATTATTATGGGTCAAGAAGCTTGTAAGGAAACTGTTGCATCAAACAAATGCATAAAGATGAAACAAAGTATTTTCTTTTTTGATTAGCCATCGATCGACATTTACATTGACCTTGGACATGAAGAATCTCACCTTGAACTTTCGTCCCACTCTTGATAGGGAATTTCCTTCGAAAGTTCACCGTGGAAAACTTTCAAATGCCACAATTATCATGATACACAGAAGTCCTGTTATAAAAACACTTGTACAGAGCTGAATAAAGAATGTTGAATTTACCGTAGCAACATTAACTGTACGAACTTATCTGTAGAAAAGATAATGGCAGTTTTGACTTGTTAATATACACCCATTCTACGAGACCAGAATTATTTTCCTTAATGTATCTAGAAACAAGTATTTGAATATATATATATATATATATATATATATATATATATATATATATATATTTGCTAAATTATTTTTCTTCTAGAAAGACGAAACTAAATCTAATTAACAATAATGATAAAAGCAATATTATTTTTTTAAATATTATCTAGTGATATTAAAAATAGCTATAATGGATGCATCTCTTCTCATATTAATGTTTGAATAAAATTTACTAGAAACGAAAAAAAATTCATCTAGGCAAGCTGGAAGACAAAGATGTATTCCTTTTAGATCTAAATTACAATTAATGTCAATCATATCTAAGGCTTGAATATTCATTTTCAATTCCTGATTTTTAAGATGCTGCAGTTATAAAAAAAACTGTAAATGCATAAATTGTTTGTCTTAATGAGGCGTTATTTAGCTAGTTTGATTTATTTTTCTATCTCGAAAATTAAGAAAATTATAGCGAAATAAATATATCACCCCTCCACCAGCATTTCCATCCCCTTTGAGCTAGTTGAGCTATTTTATTCTTCCGAGATTTTTACACTTCTAATAATATATTTTAAGCCAGTCCAACAAAATAACTCTAGTTATCCCGTTTACAACATAATATGGATTAGTGTTATATTCATGAATGTACGCGTACACATAAGATATAGCGTTATAGGCACATGCATAAGATATAGCGTTATAGGCATACGCATAGAATAAAGCGTTATAGGCATGCGCATAGGATATAGCGTACAGGCATGCGCATACGATATAGCGTACAGGCATGCGCATAGGATATAGCGTACAGGCATAGACATATGATATAGCGTTATAGGCTTATAGGCATATACATAGGATATAGCGTTATAGGCATATACATAGGATATAGCGTTATAGTCATACACATAGGATATAGCGTTATAGGCATACGCATAGGATATAGCGGTATAGGCATACGCATAGGATATAGCGGTATAGGCATACGCATAGGATATATTGTTATAGACATACGCATAGGATATATTGTTATAGACATACGCATAGGATATAACGTTATAGGCATGCGTGTATAAATGTTTTGAACAAAGGGTGGTTTTGGGTTCTAGGAACAACGATCGGTAATAAACTGAAGATATTTTCCCGAAGTATTGAAGTTATGAGAATCGCTGAAATTTGTATGCTTTCTATAGGAATCTACATAAAGAAAGGTACAGAAGAGCTGGATGATACAACTTCTAGACAATTTTTGGAGTCTTGATTTTATTGTAGTGCAAAAGGAAAAAGAAATTGACATGAGTGCGCAGTCCTTAACATTATCATAATTCATTCGCCGTTATCAAATAATTCGGTTAAACCGGAGATGTATAATTAATTTTAAATAACAAAGCAGTGATATATGATCAATTATTTATTATAAATACCCAAATGTCAATTTTTAAAAAAATACCTACAAAGAAAAGATGAGAAATTCTGAATTTGAATAACTTTAAGAAGTTTTTAAGAACATACTTTTATTGCTGTATTAAATGTTTTTTATTACCTATTAGATTTTGAGATCTACGTTTCCTCAAATTTACAATCAAGTGACATTTGTTTCAAATAATTAAAATTTTACTCATTTAATTCTTAACTGATCTGGGGCACTTTCACTAGGATGATTTGGAGGATGGAAATGCACAAATCTACAGCTTTTCCATCCTTCAGATCATAACAAAAGGAGTGAAAAATTGATTCTCGAACTGGTCTTTCTGTTCATGGCAACGAAAAAGTCTTGAAATAGATGGAGGAAATTTTGTATAAGGTTTTCGGATCCAATTTATAGATTTCTATTGAAATTTTGAGAAAAATCCGTTCTGTGGATGTCTGTCTACCTTTCCAAATAAAAGTTAACCACTTAAGTGTTTTATTTTCCTTACTATCTAATAATATGAAAACTTTTTATTTCGGGAATATTTTCTTATTTTGATTCAAATGGAAATCCGTTGAATACTTGACTTATGCATGTATTCCAAGTAATTACAATGTTGAAATGTGTGGTTTACTTTAAGATAGAAATTTGGTTAATTTTAAGATTGAATCGTTATGAATGGTTTATTATGTGCTTACAACTACAAAATAATTTGATAAATAGATGCACGTACAGCACTCGGACAAAACAGTTAAGCGGTTAACATGATAGTTACAAAACTAAGAGGGTTAGATAGATAAAATTTGACACTATAGATTTAATATCTACAATGTAGATATATATCAAACTTTTATCCAAATCCAATAAAGGGAAGAACGTCTGTCGGTCTCTTGTTTGAGAAACATGACGCTCAAAATCGCAATGTCTTAAATATATGAAATTGTGTGCTATTTGGTGGCAACGAGTTTGAAAAATATTTGCTTCAATTGATTTCAAACTTGATTTTCGGATAACATTGACTGCATGCCGCAGACTAATTGCATAAAATAAATAGATCAAGAATCACGTGATCGATTTAGTGAAAATGCAAAATTCACGTCAAAAGTTACTATTTCATAATTATTTTATGCCAGCGGCATGCAAGGGAAGCCAATAGCAAGGGATTTTCTGCGATGGACACTTTTATGATGGAAGTAGGAAAGAAAGTTTTGAAGAGATCACACTAGCTAGTCGAATGAAATATTAAACTCTTGCCGGCTTATATATCCCATTTCAGATGATTTATGATTTAATATCGTACAACTTGCATTTATAAATTTATAGCGTCTGCTAATTTATATTTGAATATTTATAAATTATTTTTTATCACAATTTTAAAAAAAAATATGGAAAATGAACATTATTAAATCAATTTTATTTAAGTTATACTACAATATTTGAAACTGAACGATAATAATTTATACTTTTTTAGTTTTTTCATACAATGTTGGTTAAATATTTTTATTCAAAGAATAAATTAATTCAATTAGGATATTCTTGAATGGCTCAAAACTAATAAAAGAGAGTGTGCAAACATAAGTGTTCATTATGATAATTACGTATTAAATAATATATTAACTAAAATTAATATTTTTAGAAGTAAAAAATAATAAATAAAAAATTTTAAGCAAAGTTCTCTGCTTTTACTCATTTTGAGCCAATAAATCGTATTTTTTCTAATTTCTATTTTTCTTCTTTATGTTAAAATGTTATTTTTCAGCAGAATCGCGTCCTTACTTTATGTGAACCAAAATTAATTAAAAATACTACTTGTGAAATATATTCAATTTTTTTTTAAAAAATCGATACTAAATTTCAGTGACTATTGTTTTTTTTATCAATAAAAACAAACGTCATTTCAAACTGAATTTACAAATTCGCACTTGCAAATGCAAAATGATAATCGGAGGCGAGGGCGATTTAAACTATTTTTGCGATTATTTCTATAGATATTATGATAAGTCTATAATAAATTATTGCTATATTAAGGTTAGAAATTATTCATTTAACCAATCTTTAAAAAAAATCGGGATTTTAAACTTTAACTTGATGATTTCTTTAAACCACTTTTGATCTGTTATTCAACATCGTATCTTTTATTTTAGTCATTCAAAAATGAACCCTCCTTTATTTATCGCATTAATCAAATGAATAAAATTCGGAGAATGCTCATTTTTTGAATATTCTCCCATTGAAAATCAATGATATGTTTTTAAATTCCCTTAAAAATATGCCGTGTTTATTTACTCATCCGTCATAAATGGTATCTCGTCATCGATGTGTAGATGTATATTTATTTTTAAAGACAAAAAAAATTAATGGAATTTTGACTATGCATCTTTCAATCAATCATTACTTAAAATAATAAACACTTTGCACAAATACGCACAGCTGAAACAACACATCTCAGAGAGCTGAAAAAACGATTACTTTAAAAATAACCCTTACCTCCAATGATTAATCCAGTTGCTCCCTATTTTCAAGTTGAACAAGCATGGTTTGACGATTCCCTCCGAAATAAACCCTCCGGCCTGCCTCCTGCGGTCCAACTTTTTCCGAATAAACGTCACCCGACCTTTTTCCATCAGAAGAGGTGACATAGATCTCCGCATGACAAAACCCGACCACCGAGTAATTGATTTTGAAAAGCACGATTTCCGCGAAAATATTGGAAGAAAGTTGCACTTAAACGGGCAGGTTATCTCCCCACGGATGACTGGTCACGAGTCGTGTGAAGTTCAGGAAAGAGTGGAGTTTAGTGAAAAGACTCCTGACAGATATGTTTGGATACTGATCAACCAGTTTAAATATGTATTTTTATATACGACCTGTTTCAATATCCGATTATGCATCGAATAAATCCCTTTATTCCGTGGGTCGTTTACATGGGTTCGGTAAAAGTTACAGCTATCCTAAAGATTACTTACGTTACCACTATCACTTGGACAGAAGGATAAATATACACTTCAGTGAATTAAGTACTTTTTGAACTTTCTAAGATTATTAAATAAAAGCTTTTAGTCAGATGTTTAAGAAGAAAAAAATAACTTAACCGAAAAACTTCACTTTTTACAGATATTTTCAAATTTAGTATTTATTTTAAAATTAAAAGTAATTGATCAGTTTTTCTAGATCGCATTGCATATGCTTAGGTAATAATTCTTGCAATTTGTTGCTTGATTCCCGTTTGTGGGCATATAAGCTATGTTTTCAACATAATTTTTTAATGGAGGTATATTTGAACCCAAGAGAATTTTCAGATTAAGTTTTAGGGTTCTTCGAATATTTTGTATAAGGTGATCATAAAAAAACTTTTATAAGTTTGGAGGTATCTGAAGTTAAAATTATTAAATGGAATCAAGCCAAATTTTATATACAAACTGTGGAAGTAAAAGAAGATAAATTCTGCAAATAAAAGGGCAAAAACTCATCAAACGGTAACATTTAATTTCGTCTTCAAATGGAGGGATTGGCCACAATCTTAATTAAGTGGAGTCACAGAAAAAGAGTTATGCTAAATTTCCTTATAATTCAAGTTAGAAAAAAATGTACATAGAGAAATGAACTGCATATATTAGGAAGCTCGAGGAAATTATCCTTCTTTCATTTTCTTAAAGACCTTTTCCATCCTGTCCTTCCCTCTTCCATCCCCCTTCACTCTGTATTGTTGACTTTCTTTATATACGAATTATAGTTATCATACATTAAGATGATTTAAGATTTAAGAATTCCCTTTGATTTAAGATTCCCTCCATATCTTCTATCCTTTATATAGAATATAATATTTAATTTAATACAGTTCATTAATTTTAGTTGCAGATCCCTTTGCACAGCGAACATCATCTTACCTCCCTAACTCCCGTATTAAAGAAAAACAATGCCTCCATTTTTGCATTTATCACGTTGAGTATCGTAATTTTGAGTAACAGCCAAAAGTCCTTACGATTTGATATTAATCGGAAACACCCCTGTTTAGTTCATATCTTCCTATTTTATCTCATTGTCCACCAGGTGATTCATCTTTGATTTACACCTGCCATCTAATTAAATATTCTCTTCTCTAATACACTGATCTCTCATACAATTATGTAATAGTAAAGAAGTAAGCATCTTATTAGATACAGGTTCGAATCACAGACATGATTCATGGAATGAACGTATTAACTGAAATTACTTTTCATTTTTAATATCTTAAATAACCCGAACAACAATCACAATATTAATACTCTAATTTAATTGTAATATTTCATAATTAATAATGAAAATATGTTGCTTAATTAAACAAATTGGCGAAACTGAGTGCGGCTTGACGAAATCTCTTGCTGCAAAGGACGAAAACAGTACACTTCAACGACTATTAGTAATTATTTATTTTATTCCAATTTGTATTTTGAGAAGGATAAGCATTTCTAAACATGCATGTTATGCTGCAATGAGCAATATTTTCAATTAAATTCTCATAATTCTCAATAAATAATGTTTATCCACTAGAAATACGTTAATAAGGGAGATTTGAAAGTTGTTTCCAATTTTTAATGGCTCCAGAAACATTTTGGTACTTAAATACACAAAAATTATTTAAATGAAGATATATATATTTTTTAACTTTTAAAATATCTCAAATACTTTATCCTGAAAATTTTCTCAAACAAATCTTCAGTGTAACATTTCCATTTTAACTGATCTTATTTTCAATAATGTCCACAAAAATATACGATAATACTATAGGATTAAAAATATATGATAAGATTTATTAATATTGATTTTTATGGATTCCTAACTTCTTAAATATTTTCTTGAACCATTGAGCAGTAAACTATTTTTGAATAAATTTTGGGAAAAAATCTATTATGAATTTATGAAATGAATTTTTTTTCTAATTCGGAATATATTTTAGGTTTGCCTTTTCAAGGAATATCTAATTTAATGAATTATTTTGAGCAATTTTTTAAAAAATTGCTTAATAAACTTTTTTTTAAACAATATCTGTGTAAATCTTTTTAGAAAAAAAATATATATAATTATAGTATGTTTTAAAGGATTACTTTTTTTAAAATTTCACTTAGAAACATTTTTCGTAAGGAATATTAAAAATGGCAAATGATACGAAAAAACTATTATAAGTCTAAAATTACCATTGTGAGGATTAAATATCAATATATGATAAATCAAAGCGCATAAAAGCAGATTAATGAGATACCGTATGTGCCTTTGCACTAAATCATAAATCTATATCAAATTTTGCGTATAAAAGTGAAAAAAAATCCGCACTTTATCTAATATTCTTCACTAATAAAAATAAATTATAGTCATGTTTATAAAGAATTTATCATGAAATTGGTTAGAAAAATGCATTTATTAAGCAGAGTAATTATAAAAAAATTCTTCTTTAACAATATAATTTATCTGGTGCATTGCTGAATGGGGAAAGAAATAGATTTCAAATTTCCATATTTCCACTTTAACTATCAGATGAAGTGCTAACATATACTCGAAGTAATTGCTCAATGCTGGATTGATCAATGAGATGATGACAGCTCATTTTAGATAGCGCCTAAAGTCTTCGGATTTTGGATTGGGAAATCAGTTCCTTTGAAGTTTTACAAATTCTAATGTAATAATTATAAGCTGCTTTGAATAAGACATGATAAACAGTCTCTAGATTTGATTACCATTTAATAGAAAATTTGGCTACATAAATGAGCGTCATTTAACTAAAGTCATAAAATATTTGCACATACTAAAGAAATTTTTTTTTATGTTATGCCATCCCTTTTGACAATTGCAAATATTGTAGATGCATAGTTGTAAACTCGATCATTAATTTATAATTTCATTTTACTTTATTGTATCCCTATAATTGTTTAAACTTACGCTTAGGAAAATTATTCAAACAATTATTTGCACTTTGCTTTCATTCATAGGCGAGTTGTCATTGCATCGGATAAAAAATTTTCATGCATATCATTTAAGCATACATGTTATCTCTGTATCAAAATAATTTAATGAATAAAAACTCAATGAAACTGGTATCAATAAATGAACGGTTTGAAAATTAATTTAATTTGAGTTTCCAGATATTTTAAGAACTTTAAGCAAAATAATTTTTCGAAAGGTAAGCAAAAATGTAAATTTTAAAAAAATAATTGATAATTACCAAAGAATCAATTTTGAATAAGTTTACATTGATGTGAATCGGATACTTAATTTGATACCTTCAAATAAACTGTGCTTAATAATATATTGCTGCTGACATAATTGTGTAGAAGTGAAGTTATTCGGAAAAGCTGAACCCCCCCCTTTTTTTTAAATTTTTGACTGAAGTGTTTTTGTTAAAATATATTGTAAAATAATTTTATTCGCTAGAAACTGGCTCTTCATCGCTATTTAGTTTGATAAAACTTAAATTTTGAATCTTTTCGTTTGAATGATAACAAAGTAAAAGAAATAACAGTTTCTCAGACAAAAATAAGCAACCTTACAGTTTTCAATGGAAAAGAAGTTGTAACAAAGTCTTATTCTATTTATATTCTATAATAAATTAAAACTTTTATTAAAGAACAATATTCTCTATTATATAAAAGATACTTCCTTCCATTTTAAAAACTAATATGGGAGTCGAAGCCAAAACTTAAATATATATATATACTCTAACCTGATAAGAAAAATTTTCTAACAAATGGAGGTATATGATTTTGCTGGAGTATTCAGATTACTTTGGAATTAATTCAATAAAAGGTTTTATAAAATAAGATTTAATTTTTCTTAGAAGTTATACTTATTTGGCTTTATATATTAATAATATCTTTGATGCACAGATTCCATTTTTTTAAAAAAAAATATTTAGCCAAACAGCCAAGTTAGTTTTGAAAAAATTATTCAGAAAATATATTTTTGGATAGAATGTACTTATATGTTATGCTTGAAAGCTATCCATGGAGAAAAATATAATCCTTGCTTTAACTAGCAAATTTTAAGATAACACTAAGCATTTATCTTATAATTTCAGATTAATTAATTTCAATCCTTGGGTATTACGCTGTAAATATTCAAAGTAATATTTAATATTCAATATATATTATTAGTAATATTTAATATTAACTGCACTGAGATACATAATAAATACCAGAACTTGAAAATAAGGATTTTTTAATCAAGATTTGATTAGATGAGCTTCAGTTCAAAATTATTTAGAATATTCAATATTCATATAAAGATTTTATTTTATCAAATAATACTTAAATGTTAAGTTTAAACTATCATTTTACAAATATAGATATGAAGATGACTAAATTTAAATAGTTGCAAGAAGAACTTGTGACAACCACCAAGTAAAACTTTTTGAAATTCCATTAAAATAAAGTATGTATCTTTGACATTTATCTTAAACCAAATTTAAAGTTAAACATGCGTATAATGTAGAAGAAAATTAATTTTACAAGAATATTTAAAAACTCAATTCAAAAAAGTGTTTACATATCTCATATTTCATTCTATGTAAAATAAAACTGACTTTACTATATGTATAATTCCAGTACTGCTTAGTATCAGATTTGAAGAAATAAAGTCCATAATACAATTCTGAGTTAGAGCATCCCTTTTATAAGCTTATATTTTTTTTTCACTCAGCTGATTAATTCTTAAGAAATAGAATAGTTTAACTACACACGATTATTTTTAACATTTTAAAGACTAATAATGTAAAAATTATTGTAAACTCGAAAAAAAATTAAAATCATTGGCCAAAGGAAATATTGTGCTTATTTGATATTTATTTACAAATTTATAAAAAATACATCAATAATTCAAAAAGATTTGAATTAAAAAAATACAGAACACAGAGTTAAAATTTATTTTTAAACTCTTGTACAATTAACACAGTATAAACTTCTGAATTCTAAAAATACTATTTTAAGAAGGGAACTATAAAATCCTAAAATAGAACAGAAGTGGTGATGTCATCCTTCTTGTAGAAAAATGTAATTATAAAGTGCAGGATTCATTTCACCTTGTCAAGAGCGTCAATTAGATCAAAATAGTGAAGGAAACTTTGTTTGTATGGAAATTATACATTTTGCAGTCGCATGAGGGTTTCATGAATGGTAATATACAAAATGCCAAGCTTAGTATAAAATATACAAACAATAATACGTTTAAAACGTTCGAAATGATGGTTACTTGCTCAGCAAGCTCTGTTTAGTCTCAGTAACATTAGTCTTTGGTACATACGAGTTGAAAATGTTGACATATCTTTCCGATTTGTTGGAATAAGAATGGACGTATGAAAAAGTTCAACTTCGTGAGCTTTCAAAATCGTTCATTATTTTGAAGTCGTACACCACTTTCGACCGGCGAAGTTATGGAGCCTCACAAAGCACAGATCAGTCGATCTTTTAACTTATTTGTTGCTTTATCCAGCCGGTGAATTTTGATATCCTCGTGCAGACACCCGGCATGTTAGGTTCCGCACAGCCAATACCCCACGATATTATGCCGGCCAAAAACCACCGACCATCTTCTCTTTTGGCTTGAAGAGGCCCACCAGAATCACCCTACCAATAAAATAAGAAAATGTTTATTTCATGATAGAGTAATCTAACTATTCGGTAACAATAAAACGAATGAAATATTTTACAATTTATGGGCAGTGACATTGAAGCTTTTGAAACAAACTCCGAATAAATTATGCGCCAAATATAAGTTCGATTGAACGATAATAAGTTAAAATCAGAGCATACGTAAAAGAATTACAATGAATACATAATACTTTTTGATAAATGGTCAAAATTTAAATACCACCAATGGTTTTGAGGAAAATGATTTGAAGAAGTCAATGGTTTTGAGGAAAGTTAAAAAGGCAGACGTTTCTATTCAAATTCTAAAAATTGTGTTGATATGAGGTTTATATTGGAAATTTCAGTTTCTAATCTAACTGGAAATTTGCTTCCATTTATTTTTTTAACTTCCAAAAATTAATCATTTAAATGGCGATTTTTGTAAAGGAATGTGAGGAAACTATGAATCAATACAATAAAATTATGAACTGGAGCAATGTATAAAAGAGTCGCTAGCGTCATACATTTAAATACTAAAATTATAAACATATAATTTTTAACCCTTTATCTACTGATGGTACTTATATGTATCTTTCAATCTGGATTATATTTTGGTAATATGGCTATTTTTGCCGATGGTATTCTAAAAAACAAAGATAGTAACTCATATAGCGAAAAGTTAATTTATATTAACTTTCCTTTAATTAATTATAATATTTATTAATTATAGTTAATTTATATTAACTTTCATCCCTACTTTTAGCTTATGCTAAAAGTAGGGATGAAAATAATTTAATTAAAAATTAAATTAAGATATTTCTGTTAATTAACATTTTTCTCATGGGTTCTCTGGGATTATTCTGCAAGGAAATTTAACTACTGGTGCAAAAATAAAGTTGACAAATTGATGGCAACATAATTCAGTAGATAAAGGCTTAAACTTCATTTGAAAAGCAAAGTAACAAATTACCATATCAACAATAGCAACAAAAAAAATCACGAAGGGTTTCTTTTAAATCTTAAGAATCTACAGGACACGCAAATAAAAATGAAAGGTTATTAAAATAAAATAACCTTCGAGAGAATTAAGAATGAAGACATTGTTTATTCACTTAAACATTCTCGTTGTTGTTGTTTTTAAATTTCACAAATGGAAAACGCTTAATTTTGCATTATTTAAAAGATATTTAAAAGTGAATGGCAGCATTAATTGTCATAAAGCAATAAAACTACAAATACATTTTAAACAAAATAAATTGGCTATTTTGAATCAAATTTAACATTAGTTTCATAGTAAAAAGATTTATAAACAGATTTCGAATTTATAAACCAAGAATTATCATATAGGTAATTCTATAATTATGCATCTTGCATAAGCATTCACAAAAATACACCAAAATTATTTTCAGATTATTAAAGGTTTGACCAATAAATTTAATCTATTTTGAAAATTTCAAGGAATTTAAAAATTACTTATTTTACTTAATCACTTATTTAAAATTACTTATTTTAAAATTTTCCTTTTTTATTCATTAATTAATGCTAAAGATTAGATAGTCACTACAGAAGTTAAAATATTACACCTTGGATAACAATATTTCAAAAATTTAATAGCATTTATTTTTAAAAAAGTCATTTTTATCATGTCAGAATTTGTTACTTTTGGGATGTGGTTTTTAGCGTCTACAAAAATTTGAAGGAGAAAAATGGAAATTTATAATCTGCACGATCATCTCAAAAAAATCAACTTTCAATAACGTGTTGCCATCGCATTTACAAAATATCTGATTAAAAAATATAAGTAAATGACTACAACAAATAAAAACTAATAAGATGTCATTTTGAGCACATGATTATATGAAATGAAATAAATAGGAAATGTGATATTTTTTTCAAAACAATAAATGTCAAAGTTTTTTTGGATCATTTGCAATACTAAAGTGACTCATTCAATGAAACAATTAAAATTTATGAAAATATAATTTAACTTGCACGAGCACGTGGGACTTGGCCGTTCAAGAAACTATGTTCTGACATACATTGAAATATGCATAGAAGATTCCATTTTAATCTTATTTCTTTTTACATTGCACGTTTTATAAAATGCGTAGTAAGACATTTAATATAAAAGACTACAAGGCTAAAGGTTTTTATCTCTGAACCTCAGACAGTTGACTGACCTGACACGAATCCCGTCCGCCTGTTTCGTATCCAGCACAAAGGAAAATGTCCGGTATGCTCTCCTGTCGTCCGGCAGTTTGGAACATTTTCTGACATTTCTCGTTGCTGATAATTGGCACTTGCACTTGCTGCAGCTTTGATGGTAAGGTTCCCCCTACAAAAGCAAGAAATTTATTATATTTAGCTTAAATAATTTAAGAATCAATAATTTTTTTCCAAAAACCCTAAAAAAATATTATTGAGCTGGCAAGAAAGTAATCTCGAATTTTTAGTTTAAAATGAAACTCAAATTTCTTATTAAAAAAAAGAACTTTAATCGGTTAAATATCTTTCATTTTGATCGATGACCTTTTTGCCATCTTTCAGGTAACTTCATGATCTCGCGCTCTTAGAGTTTCTGCTTCTTAATAGCAAAAACACTCAAGTGTGATTTGAAATCATTGTCCTTACTGAAATTTTCATCATTTAAAAAGCTTTGTAAACTTCGAAATAAATGATTATTTGATAGTGCAGGGTTGGGGCTGTATGAAGGATGTGACATCACTTCCGAACTAAGCTCCAATAGTTTTGTACTGCTAAAGATGTATGAGGTTTCGTATTGTCGTGATGGAACACGATTTCTTTGCGATTTGATAACTCAGGCCTTTTCTTTTTGATTGCTTCCTCCATTTTCACAAAATTTGTCGGGAGTAAACATCGGAATTGATCGCTCGGTTGTTTAAAAGCAGCTCAAAGTACTCAACACTTTTGTAATCCCCACCAGATTGACATAATGAACTTTTTTTTATGCAACTAAGCTTTTGATATGGTTTGTGCTGGTTCATCATGCTTGACCCATGATCTTTTTGAATTAACATTATTATAGACGATCCATTTTTCATCGCCAGTGATCATTCAAAAAAGGGTCAATTGCATTGCGTTTGAAATGTGTATCACAAACTTTGATTCGATGTGTCAGGGGAATTTCTTTCAATTCGTGTGGAATCCAAATTTCGATCTTCTTAAGTCCAAGACGTCTTATATGATTTTCAATTGTTTGTGTGCGATACATTTTACTGTTTTGAAATATCTCGCACAGTTATGTGACGATTCGATTCACTTGTCGCTTTCATTTTGTCATCGTTGACTTCAGAAGGTCGGCCAGAACGTTGGTCATCTTTCAGTGAGGAATCTCCAAAACGAAATTTTTTAACCAATTCTGACAAGTGTATTCTGTTAAACAATCAACACCATAAACTTCTCTTTGTGAGTCTCAGCCCTTTTCTTGCCTTTATGAAAATAAAAAAGTAAAATGTGTCGATAATGCTTAATTTTACACTCCATGTTAAAACTGACCGTAAGATGACAGTTGTAAACAAAATTACACGAAATTGGTTTCCATATCCACACGAAATTGATTTCCTAAAGGTATCAACTACCAAATCTTTAAAAAAAAAATCTAACATTGACGGAAGAATAACGAAACAAACCCAACACTAACTACTGGTGCAAACCGAAAATACTTTCTTGCCAACCCAACCGTTGGTATTAAATGGTGTAGTACAAGCCGTTTAAAATAGCTTGAAAATGTGCATTGTCAATCATTGACATTATCTATTATTCGAGTATCTTGGCAAATGAACACTTGAAAAATTCGACTTTCAGAAATGAAAAGCTCAGTTTCCAGTTCCATGGGTTAAAAACTTTAAAAAAACTCGAATCGACTGAGTGCCTACTTGATGAATTAGGACAAATGATAAAGTATAAGATTTCCTTAATTCAAATATTATAAAAAAAATTCCAGGTATCTAACTTATAATTTGAAATGAGCAATTCTTGTATATCTAAAAACTTATTTCTTGCACCTCGGAAACTGCCCTAACGATTTCGATCAAATTTTAATATTTAGATAACGTTTTGTTTTTAAGTAAAATTTTTAAAGGTGATTTTACTGAAAAAACACGATTTTACAGACAAAAAGAAAAATATTTTTATAACTATTACAGACTTTTTTCTATGAGTTCTCCATGTTGACGGCGTCGTCTCAAAATTATCTTTTTTTGGAACTCGTATTACTGCAATACGAGGATAGCCTATTGATACCTCAAAATTTTGTGAGATGGCGTTATATAGCATTATACGAATAAGATCAGCTTACACTCAATAGAAACAATGCAATTATTGTTTTACCAATCTGAATAACATCTTAAACAAAAAAATCAAACTATATTCAAGTGAGATTAATAAATATTCCTGCATAATCAATATGTAACTAAATATTTTCCCCAAAAATACAAGATTTTACACACACATACACACAAAACTGCCGATTGAATTCACGGAATCTATTTTTAAAAAGAGACGAAGTTGAAAGAAAACATTGAGTAAATTGATTCTTGCTGTAAAATTTCATCATTAATAGAAAAAAGAAACAACAGCACATGAATGTATTATTAGTATATTAATGTATCTGTAGTATACTATACACCAGCACAATGCATACAAATACACATTTTTTTTCTTATTGAAATATGTTATAAGCATAAGAAAGTCTCGCCTTCATTACATTTTGTAATATACCAATGATATAATTCAATTGTTACCAAAACATTACATATTTGATATTTCGATTCCTAACGAACTTGATTATGTTTTCAGTTTTAACCATTCAAAATTCAAAAATAAAACCACTACTGATACCTTCACTCCTTTATATTATGTTTTACGATAACATTTTATTCTTAATTACTTTCCAAACTATGTCGTATTTTACTTTATTATTTTTTGCAGTTATTGTAACGCATGTTACGCCAATACATAATTCCTCAATAGATTACATATGTGATAATTTTATTTTGCTATAGAATTTCAACCACATACAGAATTTTAACCATAACTAAAAAATACATTTTCATTAAAGGAGAATTAAATATGTAGGAGAATAAAAATGCACAGATGTTCACCTTCGCTGAGCCTTCCCCAACCTGTGACTGTAGCATTTCTTCCAACGAAAGATTCGTCTTTTGTGGGGAGGCAGATGGGCTTGACATGGGCCTGCAAGACGAGGGGCACATCGAGCTTGACGAGGGCCAGATCATGCTCATACGTGAAGAAGTTGTAGCGGGGATGCACCACTTTCTTCTCCACCCCACGCTCCTGGAAAGGTGCCGGCTCCTGAACCGTCGAAAAGTCGTACTCGCCCACACGAATGCGGATCTGCGACTTCAGAAGACTGTCGAAAGAAAGAAATATTGATGTTACTTCCTCAAAAATGCAAGAAATATGACAAATAATGCTTCCTCAATAAAAAGCATTATGAACTAGATCATTAGACTTTCTCTTGCAAAAAACTCAGAAGCTATAACAAGTTCCTCCTCATCTGCTGTTCATAAGCATACAGCCAAGTATCGAACGTTCATTACTTCTGTGATGGTATCTGATGGTAATAATCTGTGATGGTATCTGAGCCGTCTGGGTTTAATCAAACTTTATTTTTTTCTATCAATCCAAAAAAGGATAGCATTAACACTAATAAAAAAAATAGTTCACTACGTGAACAGTTAAAAAAAATGTATATCATATTTTAGAATGACTTCAAAAGAAGACGGGAAAGCACTTTACACTTCTTTATGAAATTTGTAAGCACACTTTAAGATTTTGCGATTTATTTTTTTATTAATCTAAATGTTAAGAAATAGAAAAACATTAGATGATTTGAAGTCGTTCTATACGCCTATCTCGATTGCTGCAGCCATTTATTATGTCCTTTTGACTGCTAAAACCGAAATGCTCATTTTCATTGATAAACAATATAACTAGAGCAATTTATTGTTAACCTGTTTACGAATATGAATGAAGTCTGAAATTCAAATTAATTAGATTCTCCTTTATTGTTGTGAATGAAGCAGAGAAAATGTTATCTAATTGGAAAGAGGTTGTGAATCTCAGGCCGTTTACACCGGAGGCGGATTGTTAATTCTTTAGAAATAATGAGCACTAAACAAAAAATTCTGTAATATTCTAGCTAACGAAATTCTATTTTTGTAAGATATTTTTGCATTGAAATGTCAAACACGGTCGTTTCAAAAATCAAATAACAAATATTTATGTATATTAATACTAACATATTTTGATGTTAAAAAAAAATTTTTTTTATGATTTCCGTGAATTGGTATAAACTTGCTTTTAACTTCACTGTGAGCATTAGCATTATGGTGTGTGTCAATACACACTAAGACATCCAATGGTCATATTTGTTATATAATTTTAGTGATAAAATTTTAAATTCGAAAAAGAATTGTCTGAAACTCTTACGATAATCATAGGCATCACATGTTCTAGAAATAAAAAAAAGGGTTTAAGTTAATTTTTAAGTAACTTAATTTTCCAAAATTACCATGGATAATTCATTATTAAAAAAGTTTTGCTCTCAAAGATATAAAGCATTCGTAAGATCCTACTAAAAACAAATAATAGCGTATTTCGAGCATTATTTTGGAATTAAAAGTGGAAGTTCAGTCCATTAATATATTAAATAATTTAAAATATTTAATAACTTAATATTGTTTGAAAGAAAAAAAGTTTTGAAGAAAAACAATGTACTGTTCCTTCATTATTAAAAGTACATTGATGAATCGTATGAATTAAATGGTCAAGATTTAAAGCATAAAATCTTACTCGTCGACGCAGTGAGCCGCTGTTGCGATCCAGTTGGCATTGAGGATGGCACCACCGCACCTGTGAGTGCTGGCAAAACCAAAGAAAGAAGACCTTCGCACAGACACCTACAAGACAAGGGTTTAAAGGAATTTGTGTCAACATTGCTTAATAAACATCAACCTGAGGGCATTGATTTCTCAACATTTGTTCTTATGAAGTTGTACGATATAAATAGAAAATTGAGACAAATAAATTCATAAGCCAATATCACTTTAACCAAGTAAATTCCCTATCTTTTTATAACTCAATACTGCGCAGCAAAAAAATAGAAATCACTTTAGATATGTTGCTATTCAATAATAAATGTGAATTTCTCATATGAAGACCATGATTTCACTATACTTACTTTTAAAAAAATTCTACAATTAAGTAATTGTAGAATTTTTATTTACATCAACAATTTATAGTTATTTAACCATAAATTATTTTAGACACAATAAGCATATATGGAGGATATTGAATAAAAAGAGATTTAATATCAAGAAGAAAAAGAAACTGAATTCTTTTTTATATTTCAAATTATTGTAGTTTCTGCTTTGAAAATAATTTTTCTACATTACCGGAAAATATTAAGTCTCTTTTCTTAAAACTAATTTGAATTGAATTGCTGCGACTCAACAGGTTTTGATTTGCAGGTTTTTGAAATTAATTTTTTAAAATTACAACGTATGTCTTTATCTTAAAAATGATACAAATTGCCAAGTTACGTTACTAATCAAATATTGAAATTTGCTACGCTGATCAGAAATTTTCATATTTTTATTTGATTTTGAATTAAATAAAAAATAATAAAAGTTAAATGGAAATCCCAGTTTTAATTGTTCAAAACACAATCGAGGTACTTACTTGCCAAGGCCATTCACCAAATGAAGAATGAGTCCCACCAACAACTTTGCTCTTGGGGAAAGGTGCAGGAATGCCACATTCTAAAAAATAGACCATCATAATTTGATAAGCATTAAAATAACACATTAAAAGTTCTCAAATTTTTATGGTTTTGGAATGTCTATAACAATTTGCCAAAGCTGCAGTTCCAAGAGTGACAAAGGGTACATTTAGATCAGAAAGAACTCCATTTTCATGAGATACACGAAAAATTGATTCAACAAAACAAACTTCACGAATTTGTAGCCAGGCATATTGACATTGTTTAATACATTCTCCACACATAATTTAGGTGGCATATTAGCCAGGTGATCTTGATACTATTTCACCTACCTCATTTGAAAGAAATGCTATATATTTACTTGAATTCAGATAGTAACAAATAAAGAATTTCAAAAATTCTTTAATGAAGTTAAACTTTATTTTGACATTGAAAATGGCGTTTCTCTCAAAAATAGCTAAATTATATACCCACATTCATAATTCTTTCTTCTCAAACTAATAGTTCAATGATATGAAACTACACTAAAATAATTTTTCAAGGAATTCAAAAATTTTAAAATTTTTGAAAATTTAAATGCATGTTTTAAATAGAGTAAAATAAATTTAAATGTTAATATTAGCTAATGTAATCCAAAAAAAGAATTTAAAAACTTTAGTAATGTATTCAAAAATCGGAGGAACAGAGTTAATATAAAATAAAAATTATATAAAACTACGTAACTTAATAGCTTATAATTATTTTAAAAAAAAACTAAAAATTCTTCCAGTTTTTTCCTAAAAATTTATATTCATCAAGTTACCTGAAATAATTAAAATTAAATGTCCTCTAATTATAATCTAACTAAGAACAGTATTAAAATTGTAATATTTTTGGAAGAACTTGTTTTAAAAAATTGATTTAAATGGTTAGGTCAAATGTATTTTCATAAATTTTTAATACGAAAAGGAAATTATTTACTCCTAGATTAAATTAGTATCGAAAACTTATCCCTATTACCAATACAAATAGTCATCTTCACACACAAGAATAGGCTTCATTTTTAATTGATAATGTGACTATATGTTTCTTTAAATTAAAGCATATTCATTAAACACAAGAAAACATTTGATAATTTTAAGAAGTTTAGATTATACATATTTACTTTTATTAAATGTATTGCTTTGAAACAGAATTAAATGTGAAATATAATTGGCTTTGACATATTTTTAAAATTTGCACAATAATTTTCAGACAAATTATTAAGAGATATAGCCTTTCTGTAGTTTTAAAAAAACTATTGGGACACATTCATCAAGTATAGCTGAATATCATAATTTGCAGTCGTTATAAATAATGATTAATTTCGGAAAACACTAGCTCTTTGTTGTTAAGATTACATCTCTTATCCTTTAATAGCTAAGATAGCATTTCAATTGCTCTTCTCATCATGACGGCAACAAATTTTCTTACCTTGAGGAAGGGTTTAAAAAAAAATCTTAAACAGAGTCGAGTCACTTTTTTAAAGATTTTCTATTTCGAAACATAATCACTTTCTGTAGTAATGGATCATCACCCAGAAAATTGCTTCGTGAAAGGGTACTTCTCTTACTCTTCTTGTAGAGCAATACCAAAGCAAAAAGAACTCTAATAATTAGGTTAATTTACCTGAAAAGTCATCTGTTGGCGGTTTCTTCGTTGTCTTCACCACCAGCTGCGACGTCGAGGCCTGAGCCATGAATGACGACGATGCGAAAGGCCTGCCCATCGTGCTCGGCCTCGGGCTCTCCGTCGGTGGCAGACTAGTGCCAACTGTCAGAGGTCGCGTCGTCATGAGTTCGGGCCGCTTGGTCACAATTGTAGATTGGACAACAGGAGGTTTGACTTTGGGGGGCGGTGGTGTCGAAGACGCATTCTTAAAAACCGAGCCTGAAGCCCCTGGCACGAAGTTGTCTTCTTCCCTTGGCAAAGAACAACACGCACCTACCAAAAATCGATCAACGCAAGGGCCGATTTGCACTCCGTCCTGCTTGATGCACTGCCATACGAACATGCAAGTCCCTTTGTCGCCCATGGCGTTGGTGCAGGACTCGGGTCGTATTTTGATGGCAGCAGCTGTGAATAAAATGCATTAATTACGAACTAATCGATATTTTATTCCGCTGAAAACAAATCAATAGGCCAAGAGATTTGACTATTAAAATTATGTAGCAGTTTTTTTTTCTAACTGCTGATATGTATATTACTACTGAACAACTCAGAGATAAATTAGAAAATGTACGTAATATAATAATGTGCAATTTTATATTATTATTTATTTATATTCAGACCATTTTCTTAATTATTGTAATGGATATATACATCTGCAATATGTGATATGGCCTTATAAAAATTCGAGTTATGAAATTTTTAACCATTTTGAAATCAGCGAGGCATTGCTATATTTTATATTAGGTGGCAAAACTGTATTTGCTATCTTAATCTTCACTTTTACAATCAAATTTTAAATCCCTCTTTATTTGATGGTGAGGTTCCATTTAGAAGAATGTAGTTAGCAGGTTCGAAAATTAAAACCTTAAAAAAATAATTGACTTCGCATACATCGGAATTTTACACGACTTTGCTAACATTGAAATTATACAAAATTTTATCAAACATTTACGTTTTGTATTATAATTACTAATAATCAGGACTATATATTACTAATAATCATACTAAGATAATCAGGATCATGATATAATCAAATTTCAGTAAACAAACTTTAGTGTGAAACAGCGCTTTGTTTATAATTGCAAGGTTTCCAATATTTAAATATTGATATTTTTTCTTGAAATTTTAATCTTTAATTACGCGTATAAAATGTGGTGAAAGAATTACAAATACAATATCAGAAATCAATTACGTAAAATAAAGTTTTAAAAAAATCATTCTGTTCATTATCTAATTATGTAATCAAGAGTTAAAAACGAAATGAGCCATTTTTAAATATTGAAGAAACATTTGTAGCACTTAAGGTTTTGATAACAATTATGAATCATTAAAAATGACAAAAAAGTATTTATAAGTTTAAATTTGTTAATATTTTCAAGGTTCAATAATCTTTTATATCCTCTGGTTCTTATCTAAGGGCTTCTTTTCTAAATACATAGATGGCAGCACCAGCTGCAGTTAATGATATTTTGAGTTCCGAAACTAGATGGCAGCACGACTCATAAATACCAATTTAATATTTCAAATTTTCTATACCTATACTTCCAATAGCTACGAGGATGAAGAGCATGTAGTATGTCGAAATGCATGATGTCAATCTTCTTTGATAACTCATCGTAGAACACGGGCGACTCTGAAATGAGAAAATATATAAATTAAACTTCCAATAACATATTTAAAAAGATAGTTCGCCTTAGAAATAATAGATTTCTCATAAAAACCAGATTTTAAAGAAAAAAATTAATATTAATATCTCAATAATTCATTTGTTATAGTTTTAACAAATAGATATTTGATTAAATTAGGTTCAATATCATCAAGAAACATGAATATCATTAAGATAAACATTTAATTGGAAATTTCGGACGAATGAAAAAAAATTGGTTCAAATCGTATATTCTAATTCGAGAGAAACATTTGAGTGTCTGAATTAGTTTGGTTACGATGTCTTAAAAACTATAAAGAAATCAAATGTTAGAGAAAATAAAATTTTGAGTATTTAAATGCAGAAAAATTCCAAAATTGTTTTATATTCTTTCAAGGACTAATGATTGATTGATTGTATGCAATATACATAGGCCATTTTATTCTCTTTCCAATTCAAAAATCAGAATTTTGAACAATACTCTTTTTTAATAACATATTTATACTAATAACAAACAAATAAAAAGATTTACAAGCTTTAAAGCTATCATGACTAGCGCATCGAGTATTTGAGTTGGATTTCTATCTCATTAGGGAATTATTTAATTATGAGTTACTCAAAAAGGGTTTGAAATTTTCTAGAATATTACTCATTAAAAAACAAATGTCCTTAATCACGTAATATGATTGTTAATTTCAGAAATGTTAAAAACTATAAATAAAATTATTTCTTGTCAGTTAATTCCTATTAAGAGGATGAAATGTAGTTCTTGATCTGGGGAAAAATTACGACAAAATGAAAATGTAGTTCCCACACGGAAGTATTTTCTGCTCCGTTTCCTATCCTCCGCATACAGGAAGACTATCAGATAATCGTGGGATGCCTAGACTGCCGCCAAAAGGGAACTTGTTGGCTCGAGATTTAGAAAATGAACATTTTACATTTGCGCTGGAAATATAGTGAGTAGGAGCAGATGTATGAGCTTGGCGAATGTTACAACTGTGTGACATTTTCATTACCAGATCAAAAGTACAAAAAATAAAAGGGGAGTTCCAAAGTTAAAATAGAATTGGAAAGTTGATCAAGAATATAATCAGATTAGTTGATATGGAACAAAAATAGAAGAATATTTGAAAAAAATAGCTGAAGAGTAGAATTATATAACAACCATCTAAATATTATGATTAAATACGAATTCTTGTTTAATATCAGAAACCTTATTAGCACTAAAACTCGAGGCTTCAAAGGAAAATATAAAGTTGATTTAAGAGATTTTTTTTCCTTATTGGGGGGGGGGGGGATTTATTAAATATTCAAGAAGTCATCAAAAATTTAGTTCAAATTTTTCAATGTTAAGTAAGAGCAATTTGCCTCAAAATATTAAAGTTTCCATAAATATATTATTAAAAAAAAGAAGAAAAAATTACATTTTATTTAGCTGCAATAAGAATTCCTCATGGAGCAAGACAAAAACATTTATCCAAGTGTAATTTTTAGTTTTAGATGCATTTTTTAAATATCAATTCAATTTATTTAATTCTGCGAAATTAAACTCTAAATTTAGTCTCTTCAAATGTACGCATCTTCATTAAAACCCGCTAATATTTACTTCCATTAAAGTCAAATATTTTTATTTTAGAATACTTGTCTCGTTTATAAAACAATTTTATTTAGTTATTTCAAATATACAAGTTTATATGAGCAGGGAGTTCAAATTTCCCTTTACTAATCAGATATTCTTATTTTATTTTTGTCATAGTTTTTTCTTCTTCTTAATAATGGGTTTGAAATCTGCTTTATTACGAATAAATATTTAAAGAATTTTTTTTAAATCCCTAGACTGAATACATGAAATATTTGGCTTCCTAAAAACATCTTTGAAAGGAAATTTTCAGTTTATTAATATAGTTAGGAAATTTCACGAAATTATCCATAAAAAAGAAAAATAAAAAAGTAATTTTTTTTGCAAAATCGTAGATAAATTATTCAATTGTTCCTAATTGAAACAAAACACATGATGTCTTTCAATCAAAACTAATTTTAAACCTTAGAACTCTGAAAAGTAATTCAATGCATAATTATTTACTTAATACAGGAGATTGTTTATTGTTCCCACATTATATTATATATATTTATATATAATATTTTTAAAATTAAATCAAGCCCCAATTAATTTTCAAAGTTTCATCTTAATTTAGCTTATAGTTCTCTTATAAGCTAAATTAATATAAGCTAATCTTATAAGCTAAATTAATATAAGCTAA